>WAAG01002498.1:12847-57321 GCA_013390105.1 Tichodroma muraria | reverse complement strand
GGGGCGCGCCCCCGCGGGGCGGCCGGCGGCGCGCACGGGCCTGATGCAACGCCCGGCTGAGCTGGGGGCGGCGCGGACGGGGGCGTTTAAAGGGCTCCGGCCCCTTCCCCGACATCCCGGCCTCGCCGCCCGGCTGGGAAGGGCCGGGCTCGGGCCGGGGGTGCCGCTGCGGGCTCGGGGACTCCGCGGACGAATACACCGCTGGAGCCCCGGAGTCCCCGAGCCGGCTTCGACAGAGTCTCCCCGGCTGGCATCAGGCAGAAGCCGAGGGATAGGGATGTTCTCGGGTACCCACGCCCGGGGATAACGTGGTTGGAAAGTGCTGAAAGGGATTCGGTGCGTGTCCTGGGGAATCACATAACCACAGAAAGGGTCAGGTTGGGCCGTCTGGTCCCACCTCCCTGTGTAAACAGGGTCGTCCCAAAGCACATGGCACAGGATTGTGTCCCGATGGCTCTTGAATATCTCCAGTGAGGGAGGCCCCGCAGCCTCTCTGCTCTCTGTTCCAGTGTGGGTTACTGCACTGTAAAGAAGTTCTTCCTTATATTCAGGTGAAACTTCTTGTGCATCAATTTTTGCCGATTGCCTGTGTCCTGTTGCTCAACACCACAGAGAAGAGCCCTGCTCCATCTTCTTGCCACTCTCTCCCCTGCTTTAGATATTTAAACACACTGATGAGGAAGAGACCACCTCTCGTTCCTGTGCCCAGCAAAACCTTTGTTTGAGTAGGCTAAAATATTTAATTGATCTCTAGCTGACCAAATATCACTTGCTGATCACCATCATTAATATTCTTGGTATTTGTCCTCAATTCTTGCAGCCAGCAAGACAGCAACTGCAGACTGTGTGTACGTGCACATGAATTATACACATTTAAAAGGCAACTTGCATTGCTGATACGATTTAGCACAACCTGCCTAATTCACAGCAGCCCTTACTTGATGCCTTTTTTATTCAGTGTGGGCTTCTCCCAGCCTCTTCCCTTGTCACAGCGAGCACGCCGCTCTGCTTCTGCCCAGCAAGGTTCATCTGGAAGTCCCAGCATGTCCTGCAGCCCCAGGGACACATCTATGCAATCCCTGCAGGAGACCCGTCAGCATGACAAGGCACTCAAGACGTAGCTGCCAGCTGCTGATGCGTGGAGAAGGATGAAAAGCTGATCTCACTGTTGGAAGGAAAGAAGAAAGTGAGAAACAAACATGAGCTCAGCACAACATTTGGAAGGGCAACAGCATCAGGGCTCTGGCACATCCATTGAGGGAGTCCCAGGCTGTCAGGGATGCTCCACTGAGACTATCTCAGCTGTGTCCCCTGGCACCCAACCTCCTGGCTCAGAGAGTACCCTCCTGTGCCCGGCCTCAGGGATCACCAGCAGTTATCCCAAATCATTCAAGAATTTGGCCAGTAAAATTCCAAAAGGAAGTTTAAATATAACTCCAGTAGAGAGGTTTGCTGGCCTGGCTGCCTGGCTGGCTCAATACCTGAGCTGCAGTAACCCAAGCCACATCCTATGCTCCTGTGGAGGAGGGGTGTCCCTGTGCTCCTCATGAGCATGACTTGGGAGATGCACAGCTCCCAGCCATCTCCCACCTACACCCCCTCTAGGAGCAGATCCTAGCGTGGGCAGCACAGCTGGGTGAGGAAGGTGGCTGCAGCCCGGGGACCTGCAGGCCAGTGGTGTCCCTCACCTGTCCCCCAGCCAGGGTGCAGCATTCCAGCTCGGTCCCTTTGGGACGCTGCTCTGCTGCCACGTGAGCGGGAAGGAGCCCGCGGTGGCCGAGAGCCAAACTGTCTCCGGAGCTGCCAGGCAGGAGGGAGCTGGGCGAGCCTCACCCTCGTGCAGTGCTCAGCCAGGCCAAACCCCGGCAGGTTTTCAGTGTTAGAAAATAAATGCACGAGCAAGGGGGGAGAGAGGGAAGTGTCCATGCAAGCTTCTTGCATCAGCCGTAGGGAACATCACCTTGGCAGGTCAGCTCTCAAACACCCATCCTTCATGAGAAGGGAAGCTGGGTATGCACCACCTCCAGCTGGTGTAAACATACTGGCCATGTCCTGCAAGCTCCATGTGCCCCTCTCCTCCTTTGGAGTCCTCACCTCTGCTGGACCCATCTTCCCCTGCTCTGCCCAGCATCCATGGCACTTGAATATTCTGCTCCTCCCTCCAGGGGCTTGCTGAGAAACAGCCAAGGAGTCTCCGCATTTCTGCAGCACAATTCACTGGGAAGTAATCCATCTCTGCTTTCCCCAAATTCAATGAAAGCCCCTGACCGGCATCCCCAGTCCTGCTTCTCCGCCTCATCCTTCTCCCCAGCTGTGTCCCTGTGCCTGCCCAGATCACATCAAGCAGCTCCGGGTGCTGCCTCCCGGCCCTGTGCTGGCCCTGCGCAGGCTCCGAGGAAGCAGTCTCCAGGGAAACTCCTCTGCTGAGCAGTGATTTGGGCAGGAGCTCCCCACCTCCCTTGCTCCATGTACAACAGCTTATTTATTTCTCCCTGGCTGAAGCGTGGCTTGCATATTTATCGCAGGCAGCCGGCTGCTTTGGTGCTGGCCTGGAGGCTTAAGGATGCTTTGATGGTGGCCATTAATGTCTCTGAGCATCTCTGGGTCTTGCTTGGCTGGAATATCCCCAGCTTCATTTCTGCTGGTCTGGCAAGCTCACCTAGAAGCCTAGCCTTCCCTTTGGGAACAGCTTTAGTTCAGTGCCCTGGAGCAAGGCCTGTGCATGGCGAGGAGCACAAAGCAGCCAATGTGACTGATATGCTCCTTAACTTCACCATCCTGTTTGGCTGGCAGCTCAGCCCCTTTCTCAGGTTCCACTTGCCTAATTTTGTCCAGCACTGTGGCCACGAGATCACCGTTAAAAGTGTTTCCTATGGTTTCAACTTTGCTCTAGTCTGGTCCCGAATGCCGATCAGCATCTGCAGGACACTCCTGATCACACCTCCTTTCCCTGCATCCAGGGGCTGTGCAGACTTCACAGTAAGCTCAGATTTGAGGTGTGCTTCCCAAAGGAATTTTCTCTCCCCAGCTCCTCCAGACCAGTTTGCTTGCTGCCAGTGCTGGTCACGCTGTTCCCTGGTGAGATGCCCAAGCTTTACACGTGGATGGCAGAATATTAAGGCTCAGGCGTCTTTAATGCTGTACAAAAGAGAAAGAGGATTTTTCCAAGGAAAGTCCAAGCTTCCTATCCTGAGTCATATGCTTTGACTTATTTATGTGGTTGTTATTGCTCTGTGAACCCTGCCAGGCAGAAACATTGTCAGGAACAATGCACACAAGGTTGGGCTGATTTTCCTGCAGCAGCCCTGCAGCGTTGCCCTCCAGCAAACCCAACTGCCCCCGAGGGGTGTCAAAGTCTTGCTCCCAGTGGACTTGCAAATGCAGCCTGGCCTTCCAACTGCTGGTGCCCACAGGGAAAAGCTTTTCAAAGGACAGCCAGAGCTCATTGCTAGGAGAGAAAGATCTTCACTCTGAGAAGAAGATGGTATGCTGGTGCAGAACCATTCTCAGGACTCTGGGCTAACAGTTACAACTCTGAGATTGAAATGGGAATTTTTAATTTCAGAAAACCTGAGTTTCCCATTGAAAAATACTGAGCTTGCCCTGAAGTTTCTCATCAGGATAATCTGACCCAATCTTTTCTGTCTGGGTAAGATTCTTTCCCACAGAACAGTGGAAGCCCAAATTCCAGTCCCAACTGGCTGCACCGCTGGTGAGTGGGGCTGAGGGCAGGCTGCCAGCAAATCCCTGTGACCCTGCCATGGCAAGTGCCTCCCAACCCCAACACCTATTAGTGGCACAATAGTGGTCAGCAGCCATCACAAGGGACTTGAGTACTTTTAAAATAAAACACCCAAACCTTTTACTCTACTACTCAAAATACCCACATTTCAACCTGCTTTAGCTCAGAACCAGAAGCAAGTGCCCATTCCTGCAAGTTTCTGCCAGATAGAACTCCCAACATCCCCTGTTTAACTCAGATTTTAGCCTCTCCTAGCTCCATGTTTTTAACCCCAGAGCTCCCACGCCTGCTCTGGAGAGAGGGACTATACACTAAAGCACAACACACAGCCAGAGCAGCAAGCTCAGCTTCTCCACTTCTGCTGCCAGGGCACAGGAATGAGAACACACTGAGTGCTCCCAGACAGTCCCAGAGGCTTTTTCTATCTGCAGCCATGTGATCCAGAGAGATGGAAGACACTCCCTGGCTCTGAGATTAATTCACTTGGACCCTTCCAGCAAAGCATATGAAGGATCAGCGTGAAGAGTGAACGCATTCCCACCAATAAGTAATTTTCAACCTGTGTAATAAAACAGCGGACACTAACGAGTTCCATTACATCCCCATTAAAAAGTGCTTTCACTTAGCAGGGCTCCAGAGCCCAGGGGCCGGGGCTCAGTGGTTTGATGCTGCAGCCCAGCCAAAGGCACTGTGCTCTCAGGGCACTCGTGCCATGCGTGGGGTAGGAACCAGCTCCCGAAGCTGCTGGCCCCTCGCTGCGTCCACCCATCCTCTGCAGGCTGGGAGGTGGTGCTGCAGATGTGTTCGTGTCTTAGAGTGCACCCCGTGGATTTTCCTGGTGCTAGGAAGTTAGATTGAAATGTGAGCAAATATCCTGTAATTAAAATCTGAAGCCTGCTGTGCAGCTTTTGCGTGTTTTTGATAAGTGGATTGGAGGGAGGGGGATATCTACCTATACGTAGCTGCTTTCATCATCACAATTTTCCCTCCAAAAGCCACAGTTCTTGTAGGACACCCCCAAAGCCAGTGAATAATCTTGACTGCTTGAGAAAAATTCCCCCCTTTCCTAGTTATTGATGCCATGGGCTTCGGAAAGCAATACCTCCTCTAGAACACAAATTCTCACTTTGTGTATTTTGCTGGAGATATATTAGCCCAAAGGTTCTTATGTCCCCTAAGCTGCTTCCATTTCCAGGAGCTTGTGAAAACATGACATAAGTTGACCACTGAAGCTGATGTTTTCTCTGAAGGATATTTGCCTTCCGTGCCACCCCTCCACCATCAGGAATTTCAGCAGAAATATTTCAGTCTCTTCCACAAAGAGAAATGAGATATAAGAGCTCTACTATGCTTGTTCAAGATGCCTTAAGCTCCACGTGCTTCAGATGAGATGTCCTGAATCCTTCCCAGGTCCCAGTCGCCCACAGCAGTGCCAGAGGTCCCTGACTCAGCCACCCAAGGACGTGCCATTCCTATGGAGAAACAAAGCATGCTGGCAATGTGCTGTGATTCCCAGGAATTTGTGTTTCCCTGCCATCAGCTCCTTGCACCAGCACTGGCCAGGGTCATACATCTTTCTGCTTTGTGCCTGATGTGCAGGGAGGCACCAGCCAGCAGCTGCTCCGCAGAGCTCAATTAATTCAAGCAGTGGCAGCTTGTGCAGGTGCCCTAAAAGCTCCCAAAGACTCAAGGTGAGAATCAATAAGATTGATGGGTAGAATGCTGGGATATTTTCCTCTAAGCACCTAAGGATAATTAACAGCCAAAACTCTTGGAGTCAACCACCAAAGTTATGAAATACTAAATCAGAGGCAGCTCCCAGCAGCTTCACTCGCTCCCTTTGCAGGTTGTACATCCACGATGAAGCCATCAGCCAGGCACGGCCGCAAATTCTCTCATTTCCCGTGGGACTTCTGCTCCTTCCAGTGGCTGGCAGTTATTTAAATATTGTTTTACCCCTCTGCAGTCAAAGCAAAGCCCTGGGCTTTGCCATTCAAATCCTAGCCTGACCCACAGCACAAGGACATCGCTGCCGTGTGTTTCCCTGGCAGGCAGCACGCTGGGATCTCTGTGTTGCACCGGTAGGTGCAATTGGTACAGATCCAATGAGTGCTGTTCTCCTCCTCAGATAGGCAGGGAACTGAAAAATAGTGAGAAGTTAAAATCATTTTGCTCTTTTGTAGGCAAGAGTTCAGATTTCTGCCCCCCCAGCTTTTGAGGGCACTGGGCATCCTACCCCAATGCTTTCCTTCCCACTTTCACAGCCACGTTGACTCAGGTGCCAGGCAGAAACAGCCAGCAGCCTGGACTCCAACGGGCCTCATGGGGGTACCAGAGGAGGTGGAACCAGGCAGGAACCCCATCAAGAGCCAGTCTGGAATGGTGGGGCTGAGCTGCCTGGCCAGCTGTCCCACACAGAGTTCAGGTCTCCTCCTGTGACCCGCAGCAGAGGGTCAGCACACACCCACTCCCCGTCCAGCTAGTCTTGGCTGCCTGCCCTGAGCACCAGCCATCACACCATGAGTCACAGGACCCCAGGAGGGTACAGCACATCTCTGTCCAAAAGCTGCACTGTGCACTTAAGCAAGGGGGCTGGAGCAGGGGCACCTCCATGCCTGACTCTACTTGACCCCCAGGCACAACTAAATGATCCTCCTTTAACCTTGGGATGTGCTGTGTGGGCCCGTTGTGCTCCTGGTATCACGAGCATCTTCCTCCACTGCATGTGTTTCTTCTCCCATCTGTGCTTCCATTGCAGGGAAGTTTCAGTCCTGAGCAGGTTTTCCTGCCTTTTCTCCACATGCTGTGACTTGGGAAGGCTCCATCCTGCACACATGCTCCCCCAGCAGCCAGCACAGCTGTCTCATGCACCCAGCACCCAGGGTGCATAGAGGGGACGTGGCTCCATGCTCTGAGCATCCTCTCCCCTCTACTTGTGCTCTGCCTCGAGCCAGGCCCTCTGGCTGTGACTCCCACTCAGCCTCGTCAGCTTTGTGTCTGCTTTCCCAAATATTTTGCTGGTGCAAAGGAAACATCAGCCTGCTGAATCGTGAGCTGAGCCACCTCCACCTCCGAGCAGAAGCCCATGAAGTGGGAGAGATGATAACTTGGAAGCAAAGCAATGCCAAAGTGTAGAGCAACATACACCAGTCCTCCTCACTCCCTGGCAGTCTGCCCTGGTGCCACCAAGTCAAGCTGGGGACAGTCCCCATAGCCAGGATTCTGGCATTGCCACTGCACCCACCACAGCCTCCTGATAACACCCTGTCAGCAGCTGATCAGCGAGTCAGAGGTAAAAGGGCTTCAGCAAAGTGCAGTGCCAGCACCCAGCCGTGGCCACCGCTGTACAAGCACGGCCCGTGGGACACAGGCAGGGGGATTAAGAGATCTGTGTCAGCAGTGGGCTTGTGTACACAAACAGGGCAGCTAAAAGAGCTCATGTTCATGCTTTGTCCCCAGGGAGGTCACTGGGGATGGGAAAGGGTCGTGGAGGGCCGGACATGCGGTGTCTGTGTCAGTCCTCTCAGGCAGAGGAGGAACAGGGCTGGGGATGGCAGAGTGAGATTGGCCTAGAGCAAGGGGACTGTCCCCCAGCTCCCCTCCCTGCAGAGACCCGGGCTGGGGATGGCAGATAATGCTGTGGTGCCTGGAAGGTTGCAGGGAACTCCCTGTCTCTGTAGGGGCCCTCAGAGGGCTGGAGAACTTCACCTGGTTCTGGAGATGGGAGCAAAGGGAAGGAATTGTTCCACCAGTGGTTTTAAAAAGTCAGCCTGGAGCTGTTGAGCTGTTGATGTAAGAAAGAGTCATCAAAGCCAGCAGCTGCAATGGCATTAACCAGAGGATCTCTAAGTAACCCCAGGATATAACTTGTCTGCTTTCCCAGCTCCAAGGGAGAAGCAAGACTTTGGGATGCTCATGGACACGCTCCTGTAAAGCTTCCAAGAGGATATTGAGTCCATAGACCACAGAGAGCCAGTGGAGCCAGTGGAGCCCAGGCTTCAAGATACAGTATTTTATGACTTTGTATGTTTGCCCTTGCCTCTTCTGCCCCTGTACTTCCCAATGAGCTCTTGAAGTTCTTGACAGCTGAACAAGCAATGAGGGGAGAAGAGACCCACCTCAGGGACCTGAAGCATCCTCTGTCTCTGACACTGTCAGGGGAAATCAATGTGGGATAAGTTCGGTTGCAAATCTGGGGATGCAGTGGCCATGTTCTGCATCAATGCACTCATTTTTACAGTCATATCAAGCAGTATCAATTATATCCAGTGATTGAAGAAGTCCTGAGGATGTTAGGTGATGGAGATTGATGGAGGAGTGACAATGACTGACCAGCTCCAGCCACATTGGGTGAAAGAATCTCAGGCCAGAAGTGCAGAATTTGCAGGTGGATTTTGTTATATTTTGGCTGCCCAATTTGGTGGTGATACAAGAGCTTTCCCTTGTCTGGTGAGAGGAGCAGTGCTGATCTGTAAGGGAGTCTGTCCTCCTGCCAGGCTCGTTGTTAGACTTTGAAGTTCAATCATGAGCAAAATAAATGCAAAGTGAAGCCATGTGCAGTCAGAGCCAGGATTTCTCGCCTGTGTTTCAGTCTGTTCAATTTTCGTGCTCTTCAGCTAACACTGTTTGTTCCTAAACACGTTTTCATCTGCCAGCAAGCAAGGCCAGGACTTCAGAGTGGAAACAACAGGAGCCAGAGAGGAGTTTATCCTCTTCAGAGAGAGACATCTTTCAGCTCCTCTCCATCCTCAGGGAAAGAACAAGGAGAGAAGCACATACTGCCCCTCTCCACCCCAGCAAGTTACTTATTCCTGCTCCCACAGTGAAATCTTGCCTCTCTTTCAAGCACAGCCAGAGCAAGGTCAGCACAAGACCACCCCAAGGTGTTCTTTCTCACTCTCGAGAAACCCTTGACACCAATTTATGTCCTAAAGATCACCCTTTAAGTCTGCTCAGCAGGAGAGACATCTTTACTCTTGAAACGGGATTTTTTTGAGCTTGCTTCCAGTCTACAGCCTTATCTTATTATTTTGTAATTCCTCTCCTAAAGATGCAAAACCAAGGCTCGTGCCAAAGCAAAACATCCCTGCAGTTTATCTGAGCAGGGAGGAGCATGTGATGGTGGCCCAGAGCCTGGAGGAGAATGGCAGCTGGAGCCTGGAGACCAGCCAGGGATGGGTAATGCTGGTGGGCCAGGAGACCTCCCGAGGACAGCACAACACAAAAGCCACATTAGTGGCTGCTTTTGACTTTTTCTCCTGCCTGGTGGGACAGGAACACGAGAGAGGGAAAAGCCCAGGGCAGTTCACCACACACACCTCACACAGGGCACTGCACACACCTCTCTCCCTCCCTGCACCTGCCAAATCCTGCCCCGTTCCTCCTCCCAGCAGGTCCCGAGGTGGTTTTGCCGGACGCTCCCTCCGGCAGGCGCGAGCCGCCCTGCTCCCTGTAGCACTGCAAGTCCTGTGCCAGCACTGGCCGTTTCTGCAGCTGTACTGTCCTAGCTGTTAATTTAATAATTAACTTTAGGGAGCCTCATTAAGGCACCTCCTGCCCTTCTCCACATGGCGATGGCGTGTTACGGTCGCCGATAATCCCGGCCAAGGCCGGGGCTGAGCTGCTGCTGCTGTCAGGCACCCGGGCACGCCCTCTGCTCCGTCCTCAAACACAGACACGTCCTCACAGTGCTCTCCAGCCTTTCTCTCCCTCCCCACACTCTCTGGGGGCCAAACATGACCATCTTGTCCCCTTTCCAAGCAGGGGGTCCAGTGACAGATGCAGTGCAATTGCTCTTTGAGGACTACATGGGATGGCACCGTCTTTGCACAGGGGAGTGGAACGTGATTCCGTGGGCTTTCCCTAGGTGCTGTTGTTTGGGATGCTTTGCCTACTGAAGCTGTTGTCCCTGCAAGCCCTCTAGCATCCTGCTCAGTTGTGTCTGTACGCAAACACCAGGAAAACCCCCTGGAAATTGTGGTAAGGTTGGCTGCTTGCATTTAAACTTCTAACACTGCATAACCATTTTTGTCCCATCTTGAAGGTCTGCTGGCTGCTGGAGGGCAATCCTGTCCATTCTTCCCACTTCCAAGGGACAGGGCAGGGTTTGGAGACAGCTCCTGGGCTGCACCTGTCCCAGGAACAGCTGCTGGTGTTCGGGGGCTTGCAATGCCAGCACCAGAGCAATCAGGATCTGTTCTTGCCTGGAAGAACCAGTTCCCCAGGTAGCAGCAAATGGCACTTTCCCTTGGGCAGAGGCCAGGGACCCCGTCCTGCTCAGCAGGGCTTTGCAGATAGGCAGGCTGCAAGGCGTGCAGTTCACATGAAGAGGGCAGATAGCACAGCCGGGCTCCGAGCGCTGGGCCCTGGGAGAGGCCAGAGGGATGGAGTGAGCCAGCAGGGCTTTGCCCATGATAAAAGCTTCAGCACCCCTGTGTGTAATCAGGAGAGGGCAGCCGCAGCTCTTAACTGCATCTCTGGTGAGCCAGGCTGGGCGGGGTGACACAGGAGCCCAGGAAGACAGTGCCGGAGATAACTCGGCACCCCAGGAGACAGAGCTGCCAAGGGAGAGGGGGGCTGCCTCTGGCAGGGGGGATTTGCCACCATGGCAGGTGCTAGTGCAGCCCAAGGAGCTGTGCAGCTGTGGTGGGCTTCCCTGCAGGGTCAGTCCTTTGGGAACTGGCAGTGCCATTCTCGTGCTCTCTCCCTCACCCTGCCTCTGCAGAACTCCCCCCATCCCTGCTTCCAGGGAGAGGAGATCCAGGGAGTAAAAGGGAGATATTTGGGGTTGGCTCAGCACCACAGGTTGCAGATCCTCTACCACCAGCATCCCCAGCTGGTCCCAAACACTTCCTGTCCTGCTCAGAAGCACTTACAGGCTGAGAGACTTTCTTCTTGCTTGCAGCAGCTTTCATGTGCTTTCTGTGGCCAGACTTGGGCTTCCTAAAATCATATGGCTCCAAATCAGGACCTGGTCCCAGCTTTGCAGCTCACACCATCTTTCTCAGGGCAGCTTGACCCCATTCCTGTGCTCACCCTCCTGGCAGGAGCTGCTCCACCATCCAGGGCTCTGTGCTCTCAAAGCAGACTAATTTTTCTCTCCATGTTTTTAATTTATTTCCTTTTTTTGACCAAGCAGGGTGTTAGAAGAGCATGGTAGTCTGGGGAGGATGCTCCCAGCTCCCTGCCAGGGGTTACAGTTTTTTCCCCCCACTATTTCTTTGAGGATGGCACAGTCCCAAGCCTCCATCCAGCTGATGGTGCAGCTCTGGGCGCTTTCCAGCCCTGCCCCGTGACTCAACAAAACCACCTGACCCTGTAAACAGGCAGCCCAGAGCACCCCACGAATGAAGGGGGATGTCCTTGGCCCCCTCCCAGCATTGCAATGGAGCCAGGTGCCAGGGGAGAGCTTTGGTTGGTGCCTTGGCCAGCCATGCTCTGCCATGGGTTCTGGCTGAGCTCCCAGCAGATGGAAGGAAGGTGCCATGTGGGAAAACCCACTGAAAACCTGTTTATGGCTCCTACAGCCTAGTCCTGTGCCTTTTTTTTGTTTCCCTAGAGAGTGTTTGGAGGTGAGAGGAGGTTCCCCCTCTCCCTGGTCCCTGGGGCTCTCTCTTGAGAGGCGTTAGAAAATCGATGCAGTGGGAATTGCCTATCCTTTCCGGGAGGGATGAGACCCCAGGATGGTGCAGGCAAAGAAATGTTTGAGCTGTCTCTGTGCCCAGCAGGACCCTGCAAAGGTGACGGTGGAAGATTTGGCACGGTTGAGGATGGGGAGCAGCGCAGATCTTGCTTGAATTTGCCAGCGTGCTTCCCCTTTCCTGCTGGGAAAGGAGCCAGGGCACGGCACAGTCAGGAGAGAAGCTCCTCGCCCCGCGAGGAAAATCGGTTTCGAAGGAAATGCTGCTGCTGGCTCGTTCCAGGACGAAGGTGGGAGCGGGGGAGCCCCGGGATCAGGGAAGTCCGGGGATTAGGGGAGCCCCGGGAGCGGAGCGCAGCCCCTGCTCGGCTCTGCTGCCACCTGCCGCCGGCAGCCCGGCCCGGGGGAGCCCGGAGCACCGCTCTGCTCATCCCTTCCTCCGAAAACCATGAAAAACAGCCTTTGCTCTCTTTCCAAAGGGAAACATTCGTCCTGCGGGAACAAAGGATTTGCTTGAAAAGTAGCTGCCCGGGGCAAGAAAGGAGAAAGCCTCCTCCTGCCTGGCTTCATACCAGGAATACATCCCAGGAACACGCTGGGATGTTTGTTTCCAAGGTGTCCTCGGCAGAGTACCGGTTGATACGCCCTGGCTCTGGCTGGGGCATCCCCGAGATAGGATCTCAGCTCGCAGAGCCGGCATCCCGCGGCGCCGGTGCCAGGGCGAACAGCGGCGCTTCTGCAGGAGCCTGTGTGTGCAGAGAGACGCAAATACCCGCGGGTGCAATAAATTGATATAAAATCCCATTTCCCAAGGGTTCCCAAAAGAGGTGATTTTTCGTTTCTGTGTCGTCTGCTCTCGGGGCCAGTGAGAGCCAATTCCTTCCCCTCATTTCCCCAAATTTCAGCTCCGCAGACAGCACAGCTGCTTCCTTCTCCAGCTGCCCCCCTGGAGGGTTGGGTTGGCAGAAGCCGGAGGTGAAAAAGCCCAGAGATTCCGTGTTCTTTGCAAGTGTGGAGATAGTTTAAGGTAACAGTTCCTAAACTCCGCTGCTCCCTGCGGTGCCTTGCACTCCTCAGAGATGGGAGAGCCAAACCCCCCAAACAGCGAGAGCCCATCTGGGAGGATGCGCTGTCAGGGCGCGGGATATGTCACCCCACGACACCCTTCGTCCAGAGTCCTGTCTCTGAGCCCCGCTGCCCCTCTGGGTCCCGCTGAGCCGGGAGGCCAGTCCTAGGAGAGCCAAATATCTCCCTGTCCCACGGGCGGCAGCCAGCCCCGGAGGCTCCTGCCGCGGGATCGGAGGTTTCCAGTCGGTTACGCCGAGTGTCCAGGCGGTGGCACATGTGGACTGCGGCTCCACTCGGGGCTTGGCCCCATTCCGCCCTCCTCGGTCGCGTCCTGGGGATGCTGCTGGCCAAGTGACGGTCACCCGCGGGAGGGAAATCCCTACAGCACGGTGAACACGTGCATCCTGCATTGCTCCTTTGAGTCTTTCCCGCTGCGGATGCGCAGGGAGGCAGATGGAGCTGCAGACAGCCCGGGGTAACCCTCTCGGACATGAGCTCCTGTCACCAGCAG
Organism: Tichodroma muraria; assembly: GCA_013390105.1. Classification (NCBI taxonomy): domain Eukaryota; kingdom Metazoa; phylum Chordata; class Aves; order Passeriformes; family Sittidae; genus Tichodroma; species Tichodroma muraria. Next base: position 44,361 of record WAAG01002498.1, on the reverse strand, counting down.
GTCGGGCACTGCCCTCGGCTGCTCTGCAGAGCCCTCCCCGGGGATCCTGCCTCCCCACCACTCCCTGAGCGGGAAGGCACCGTGGGATGCACTTGCTGCCAGCCCACCGGCGCTCCCTGTGCCATGGGAGCTGTCCCCATCCTGCCCAACACAGCACTCTGGCTCCAGCACCGGGCCTTTCCATGGCCAGCAAGGATGAGCTGCCAGGATTGCAGTCCAAGTGAGGCAGGGCATTCGTCAGGTCTCCAGGGGTATGGCCAGCACTGAGCAGCTGTCTGAAAACATGCCCAGGTGGCAGTACCAGACTGGCAGCACACATCCTCTGTGCTGGGCTGGATACTTCCCTCCTGCCTGCCATGAGGGTTCATGAGGGGCTTCCTGCTAAACTGAAAATTTAGGACCGGAACATGGATCACAACAGTTCAACCTGGAGCATCCATTCCTGGCTGCCTCCCACAGGTTGGCTTGTGGGCCGGGCAGGGAGGCCATTTCCTCTTCTAAGGAGACTGTTACAGCTGCAAAAACATGATCTTTCCCCTTAAAAAGTTCCTTGATCTTTCCTCCAAATATCAAACTACTCTGCTTGCTTAGGGACCACTCACCAGCCAGAAAGATGTTACAGCTGCTCTTGGATATGTTCAGCAAGGCATCACAGCATTAGCTGTGTGCTCTAGCTGAAACATTCATCCAGCTCCCAGGGCTACTACTATGTCTCTTCTCTGAACTCCTGGTGGTGATCAATCATCCGGAGGAAAGTGTGTGGCACGGTGCCATTCGTGGATGTTGGCACTGCCCAGGTGGAACAGGAACTGCTGTCAGCCTGCAGTGGGTGTGATCCAGCACTTGGCACTGGAGGGAAAGGGCTGGGCTGGGGTGCAGGACATGCAGAATCCACAACACATTGGGTTATTGTGGAGTTTGAGCCGGCTGCTACCTCTCTTGGTAAGTGCAAAAAGCTTCCAAAGGATCATCATCAATAAGCATTAGCCCATGGGATGGAAACCATATGGGGGGAAGCCCTGAAATGCCAGGGACATGCTCTGGTCCTGGGATGGGAGACTTGGCAGCCACGTTGGCACAGCTGATATCCCGTTCCCGACCTGTGCCATGACCATGGAATGAATCGTCCCGTCTCTCTTCGCACATACAGCGCTGCCAAGTGGACGCCCATCCCCACGGGCTCTGGTGTGGGGGAACCCAGGAGAGCAGCCCGGAGGAGGGTGATGGGCAGGAATGGGAGCCCCGAGGCTGGGACAGGCTGAGGGGTGCATGGAGTGTCCCTCCGCCCCACTGCCAGTCCAGCCGGGGACTGGAGGATCCAGATCTCAGGTCTCGTCCGACTCCAGGGCTCTCCGAGGGCTCCTCCGTGATTAACGGCCGGGCTGCGCTGCGGATGAGCCGCGCGGCCGCTGCGTTTGATGTATGGAGCAGGAGGCGGCGAGGGATTTTCCTCCCCTTCTGGGGTTAATCCTTCCCTGCCTATCGCAGCCCTTTGATTGCAAAGCCCTGCAGATAAACCTCCTTAGTCACCAGCAGACTGCAGGCACCGACCGAAAGGACGCGGGCAGGAGCGTGAGCTGGGGAGATGCAGTATTCGGGAGCTTTCCTGCTGCAGACGGTAACTGTGGAGTGCGTGTGCTCCTTGCAGCCTGCGAAAGGGGAGGAAAGTGCTTTTCTTTTGATAAATCTTGATTAATTCTGCTTATTTAACCAGAGATCTAAAGTAACATGAAAAGAGCCACAAAACCCCAAACGAGCACCGCTCCCCACCCTCTCTGTTTGAAGGAAACTTTTCCAAAGTCGGAGCGCTTCAACAAATCAGGAACACACCCGCGAACATGCGGTTTGGGATATGGCAATAGCCACACCACTCCGCCACTAGCCCCAGCCAGTTTTCATCACGCACAGGCAGCCATAAAAGCCAGCCTAGAACAAGCAGGGTTGTTTTTGCAGGAGTGGCCGAGTTTTGGATTTTAATAAGCCTCAGCCTCCACATAAGTTTTCTCTTTAAAATGCCAAAAGGCACCAGCCCAAAACAATACTTAGAAAATAGCTTGAAAATTCCTGTAAAATAGCTTGTAAGTGTCTAAAAGCTTTGCTCTCCTGGGCTTAGAAATGCCACCTCTAGAGCGAAGCCCCAGGGGGAGGGAGGGTTCAGGGAAATCTCACTGGTCCCGGTCCCATTGCAGGACAGGAGCTGCTGAGGGGACATTGAGTGGTCCAGGCTGTGCTGTGACAGATGGATGAATGGTTTGGGTCAAACCTGTCCAGCCAGTTAGGAGACACAGCTGCTGGAATGGGGACAGCCAGGCATGCAGGACAAGGATGTCCTTGGTGCATGATGCCACTATGTGTCTCCTGCCTGAGCACCAAGCTCAGGGAATTATAGCCCCTCTAAGCCCCATGCCTGCACCTGACTGCCCTGCCACAGCTTTTTCCAGCTTGTTTTTAAAACACCCATGACATAACCTGGTCCAGGCTTGACTGTCCCATGGTGACTGAATCATTTGTGTTAATATCTGACCTCTGAGTTTTCTCATTGCAAATTAAGTTGACTACATTTTGTGCCAACTTCAGCAGACCCTGAGATCAATTGATCACTGTTGTCTCAGAGGTCCTGGGAGATTTTATCACGCCCCTCTCCGTTTCTAGCTTTATAGAGAAAACAAAGCCCATCTTTTTGGTCAGGTTGGACTACCCACTTTGTAATTCCTCCTGCTGCTGCACTGACTCCTCTGAGCATCTGCATCCCTCCCTGAGCTGGCAGCCCAGGGGCTCTTGAGGGTTCACTTTGATCAGTGTTCAAAGCAGGGACCTCAACACCCTGAGGACCATCCTAGGTCACTTGCTTTGCCTACACACTCGATGCACACATGAGTTGAAGCCAAATGAGGCTCCTCAGTCCTTCAAACCTTGAAGTTGAGCCAGGATGTCCCCCTGCATCACATCTGGAACTGGAGGGCCTAAGCTGCCCACATGCCCCAGGCTGAGGGGTCCTCAGACCCTCACCACCAAATGCACACTGACATCTGCATGAACATCTGCACACCTAGAACCATGTGCTGCCTATCCAGCTTTTCAATCAAGGATTCTCCGACCCAAAGGTGGAGTGAGCCATCCCAGACTGGAGGATGCTGTGTTTCCTGACTTTACTGTTCCCAGTGAACAACACCCCAAATCTTTCTCATTTGACATCAGCAGCTTTCCAGCTGCCCACACTTTAATGCTGGGAACATAACATTTTTCACCAAACCCCCTGCCAATCATGCTCCCCTTCCCCCTGCTCCAGGATTTAAAGAAAGATCCACCGGACAAACAGCTCGGAGCCAGCATCCGAGCAATTAGAAAAGTGCTTGCTGCCAGCTGCTAGACTGCTCGTCACCAATCTGATGGGTAGACTAAACAGCAAGGACCTGGGCTGATCCCCCCTGCGCTGCTCCAGCCTGGAAATGGGGGGAGCTGGGAGAGCGCAATGGTTTGCATCAAAACTGGCAGCAGCGTCCTGGAGGAGAAGGCCAAGGGAATCCTGTGGCTGCTTAATAGAGGTGGGTGGGAGGAGGTGGAGGGAGAGCTGAAGGGATTCTGGAGGATGGAGCCCAGGCTGTGGAAAGTGGGGAGCCCCTGGGTTGGGGTCACTTTCCTCCCTTGTGGCAGTCTAGCTTTGCATCACCCCTCTTCTGTTTCCAAATATGTGTCCAAGTGCAGCATGCCAAGCCTGGAGCTTCAAAGGTGATTTTTTTTTCCCCTTTCAGTTGCCCAAAGTCTCCTCTTCCTCTTGTTCTACAAACACAGACAGTTCCCCCCAGGGGCCGAGGGGCTCATCTGGAGTAGCTGGCACCATTATCTGGGAGTCATTCCCTTATCAGGCAGCTGATTTTGGCTCCAGGGAGTCAGCACCTCTCAGGTGAGGAAGGCTGGGACAGCAGCTGCCCGTGCTGTGCAGTCAGGGGGGGTTATCAGTCTGGCCACCCCCTCACCTGACCAAGCCCCATCAGATAGCAGCTCTTGGACACCCCTGGGGTGACAGGGTGGAAATGGGACATTGCATCTGGGAAATGCCTGCTCCTTCCTTAGAATAGGGAAAGGAAAAAGCATCATTTGGGCTTGGGTCCCTCTTGCCGTCAGTTCGCAGCAATGTGTGATTGTGCCAAAGCAAATGCAGTGGCAGTGGCACTGGAGAGAGCTGCAGCTTTTATTGCTCTTATCTCCCAGCTTCTGGAAGATCCCTCTGCCTGCATGGGGGTCTGGGCAGGGACACGGTGCACACGCCACAGGGAGAGCAGCTCCCCCCTAAATCACAGCTTGCCATGATTTACACACAGGCTCACAGGTTAGGTAACTGCAGTAAACAGAATAAACAGACCTCCCTCTGGATTTATGGACTGGCAAAAGGACCTTTAACCACAAAAGAAATGTGCTTTCCAGCCTTCTTCTATCACCAGATCCCAACCAAAGGCTTAAATGCTTATGTCAAGCCCACAGAGCTCAGGATTTGGGCTGGATTCAAGCTATTCCTGCATCTTCCCTGCTACCCGGATAAGTCGTCTCACAGTTCATCTCCCGTTCAGCTCCCAGCTGACACACACACACACGTGATGCCAGAGGAGCCAGAGGGAGCAGGGACAGGATTTTTCTGTTTGGGGCTTTAAATAAGCGACTCTTAAATGCACAAGCAGGCAGAGGTGTGCAAGTGCTCTGCAAAGGGGTTACTTTCTCCTGGAGCTTCCCATTCCTCCCCAGTAGCTACCCCTGGTCAAGTGAGGAGCTTTGGCTGTTATCACTGAGCTAAACCTTCCTAGCACAAGAGCTGCTGTCTGAAGAGAAATTAAGGATGTTTTTTTATATTTTCTTGGAGGAAAAGAGGTGTTAGATTTTGATGTGTTCTCAAATATCTCATGAGTTTCCCCCTGTAGATGTGGAAACTTGTATAATGATGCTATTACTAACATTTCGTGCCAAAACAAAGAATGCAAAATGCCTCAGGAGTCCTTTGTTAGCAGCCTTGGGATGATTATTTTTAATGTGGCACCCCCCCAAAAACAAGCAGCTGGAGAAGAGGAGCCTGTCCATCCCCAGACAGTCACAGCTCATGCCTGGGGAGCTGGTCCCACCAGTGTCAGGAGCATGTTAGGGAATGCCAGAGGTAAGAGTAAAACCAGAAACCAGGCTGAAAAACTTCAGAAAATTTGGCATTATTAGGACTTTTTTCTTTCCTATACTCCTAGGCTAAGTCAGCCAATGCATCAGCCACAAAGAGCAGCCCATACGGCTACCAAGGAAGTTCTCAGAGCTCAGAGTTACCCCTTCCCTTCATAGCCAGAGATGGAAAAGCATCCAGGAAAATACTGCTTTCCCCCCCATCTTGCACATCTTTATTTAATTCCATTGAAAGCAAGCACACATTTTTGAAATGGAACAATTTAAATCCATGAATTGTTCTGAATCCAGGAGAATTGCCAAACTTTCTGTTTTAATACATTTTCAAATTGCCTTTTCCTCCTGTCTTGGGGAGCCAAGATATGGCTATTTAATTACAAGCACAACCTCCATTTAAGAAACCCTCGTAATGAGGCTGGCGTGGAAAGGCAACCAATTTTTCCATTGTCTGACTGGAATTAGTGTGTTTTATCCCAGGTTTGCATTTGGCAGGGCTCAGTGAGTGATGCTGTGGGGAATGGACTAGAGGCAATCTCTGTGCTCTGAGCTCTTCGTTATCCTGCCTGTTAGAGGGAACCAAATCCAGAATCTTTCCAGGGGAAGAGGATTTGGGCTGGCTGCTTTCTGAAGCTCACACCTGGGAGCAGAGGCATTGAATCCTCCATGGCACAGGTTGGGAGAAAGACAACGGGAAAGAAATACAGAAGGGAGGGAAGTTTGGGTCAAAGGTAGGCCAAGAAAGCTTGTGGTAAGGGAAAGAAGCAAGAACACCATAGCAAAAAAACTACAACATGGGCCTTGTGGTAGCTGCACAAAAATATTTCCCTTGGCTTGCTTTGAGTGAGGAACAAGAGCTGGCCCATGGAGAGAGTAGCTCCAGGTATGTCTGCAGCAGCTCAGCTCTGAAAACTACTGCAAAAGCCTCCCTGCAGGCTGGGAAGACACAGATGTCAGGGTATGGGGATGCGCCATCCTTTCAACACCCTAAACCTGGGGTAGGGACCCTCAATTCTGGAGCCCACCCTCCCAAAGGGATCAGGGTGTGCAGAGCCCACCCAGACCTGCTCCCAACCCAGGAAACCTGATATAAACAAAAGCATCTCCCTGGCGGAGCAAGTGAGGACCATCTGCTTGCAGGTCTTCCCATGGCACCAGGCTGCTGCTAACAGATGTGGCGTCACCCGGGCAGCATGGTGGCACACCCCCCCATCACCTGTCAGAGCCACCCACTGTCCTCATCTCATCCCATGGAGGGGACCTGCAGGTGATGGAGCAGGGTGGGAGCATCTCCTCCCCACTGCCCCTCGACCAGGCTGTTTATCTGGATGCACACTGCCCACCCTGCTCTGTGGACAAGGGGATGTGGACAGGACCCTGGCTGATGTGGGGGTGCACTCGTGTGGTACCAGCACCCACTGTCAGGGTCGGTGGAGGGCTCAGCATCCCGTGCTGGCTCTCCACCCCACGGATTCGCATTCCTCCAGGCTCAGGGAGCGCTGGGCCGGTTCTGGCTCCCAGTAAGCAGCCGGCCATGGTGGAGCCATCCTCATCCCCATCCATCATCCTTATCAGGCGGCGCTGGCAGCCCGGCGGTCCCTGGCAGCGGGGCTGCGCGGGCGGCAGGCCGGAGCCATCGCCGAGAGACAGGCGGGAGCATCGCGGCGATAAGCACTCACAAACAAAAACAACAACTCCCCTCCTCGGGACTTCAAAGCGCCGAGCTGAAATGGCTGTGGCCACAGACCCTTTTCAGGATCTGCGTGGTGCTGGGAGCCGCGCGGGGTGGGGACGTGGGGAGGGGAGCGCGCTGTGCCCGCACGGGGCTGTGGAGCTGCCGGGTGGGATGTACAGGGATGCGGGCAAGGGCCAAAGCAGGTTACCCGCACTGCGACGGGCACAGGGGGTGAAAGCAGACGGGGTTTTGCTCCAGACGGGGTTCTGCTCCACGGCCATGGGCTCTCTGTGCTTGCAGGCTCCCAAGCCACCCCATAGAAATGGTTTGGCAGCAGTGGTGAGGGGTAATTGCTTTTCACAGGCAACGGTCTCACAGGCATAAAGTAGCTTTGGAGATCGGCCTTTGGGATGTCTGGAGGGAGATTTAGGGCTGTTCCCGGCGAAAGTAAGGGCACAGACGCAACCACACTCCACCTGTACCTGGCAGGTCCCACGAGCGTTACATTACACCCTGCTTGCGTTTACCGGGATTTTATTCCTCCGATGGTCCCGATGAAATCCGTGAGACCTCTTGTGGCACGAGCCGAAACTCCACGCGCATCCATCGGGCAACGCACCAGGGAATCACGCGGGGGTGTCCCCACCCCTCCCGCGCTGCCACAGCACCCTTGGGCACGGCATTCCATGGGGGGGGAAGTTGTTTCAGTTGTTTTTCCGGACTGGAAGAAGAACCGTGTTGTGCTTAGTGCAGGGTTGAAAGGATCTCCCCCCTGAGATGGTTGTCCGGATGATCCAATGCTGCAAGCTCCAAGGAAAGATTCCCCAACAGGAGATCCAAGGGATGTCAAAGGCAGGCAGTGGTTTTGGGGAGGACAGGGATGTGGAATGGAGGGATGATGTACAGCATGATAATGTCCACTCACAAACATGTCTGCACACACATATGTTCATACACTTATTAAATTCCAGCTGTACATACACATATCTTAATTTACAAGTGTCATAATGCTATTAAAACAAAATGACACACAGTTTAGCTGGTAATTGCCTCTTTCCATGGGATTAACTTTCATTGATCTTTGTATCCCAAGTCATGGTGAAAAATTAATGATCTTTGAGTTTTTCAAAAGTGTCTTAAATTTATATAATCATTATTTTACAAGGACTATTTTTTATCAACGAAATGACTCAGAATTGGAATTTTTATCACAATTTTATTTACTTTCCTTTCCCCCAAATTTCAGAGCTTGTTCCTTGTATTTCCTTTTTCTCCTCCTTCCTCATTTTCAGTAAATGAGAGGAGACTTAAGGAGCAAAGGAATCCCCATCTATTTCACTTGAGTTGCATTTAATTAAAGTGTAACAATTGCTTATCATTTGATCTAGTTCATCACAAATTAGACCTATTCCAGATGAAGGAAGAAGTGTTTATTTCCCTCTGTATTTTGTGGAATAAAAGCCCTTTTCCTCAGCTGCCTCCCTGGAAGGTTTGGAGGAAAGTTCCCATCAGATACACTTTGACAAGCGGCATCCTGAAGCTGGAAGACTCCCATTCCCTGCCTCATCTCCTCCTTCAGGGCAGCCCTTCTGCCATTCCCTTCCTCCCATGACCATGGTCTGGGAATCCCTTGCCACACTGCCACCACTCCAGGGCTCTCCACTTTGCTTCCAGCAATGACATGGCACACCAGCCCCACGTATGGGCACCAGCCGCGGTGCACTGCGGATCATGGATGTGAGCAACCACCAGGAACCAGGATCATGGATGTGAGCAACCACCAGGAACCAGGATCATGGGTGTGAACAACCGCCATGAGCCAGGATCATGGGTGTGAGCAACCACCAGGAACCAGGATCATGGATGTGAGCAACCACCAGGAACCAGGATCATGGATGTGAACAACCACCAGGAGCCAGGATCATGGGTGTGAGCAACCGCCATGAGCCAGGATCATGGGTGTGAGCAACCACCAGGAGCCAGGATCATGGGTGTGAGCAGGAACCACCATGAGGCAGGATCATAGTGTGACCAAACACCACATCCAACCCAACAGAGCTCAGTGGCTTTACCTTTGATAGCAGCTGTAGTGATGTCACAGGTACCTGTCACAGCCTGATTGGCTGTCAGGTGTTGGAGGTGTGGTCTTCTGGTGCACCTCCTCCATAAAAAGAGGAAACCCCACCAGCCCAGGAGGGATTGTCCTGTTTCTGCTGGGGGCAGTCTGGCAGCATCCTGCTCCTTCCCTGCCAGGAGAGCCTGACTGCACATATACATACTTACATACATTATGATATCTTGTTTTAATTACATTAGAGCAAATGACTGCTTCCCCTGTGGTTTATATCAGTGCTTTAGGTTTGTAATTTATCTTGGCACAGTCTAGACTGGAGCCACTTTGAAGCTGTTTCAAACAGGATGAGAACAAACAATTTTTCCAAAGTGGCTGGATTAAGAAAACTGGCAGCCATTCATCTTTGGGGAAGGCTTGTGGCAGTGCCGTGTCCCTGCTGGAGCCCTGCCAGCCTCCTGCTCCCTGCCCTGCTGGGACAGAGAGGTCCTAACCCTGCAGAGGGTGGGAAATGTCAGCTACTGTGTGCAGGGGCAGTGACAAAGGGTACTATCAAGGAGGTCTCCGCAGGGAAAATCTGATTTATTGCTAATTATTTACACTGAGTTTATGCCCAAGTGTTAGAGGTGAGGATGGCTGAGCAGATGGCACTGCAGCAAGAGATGCAGCATCCAGCATCAGGAGCATCAGCTGCATGTGGGGGGCCATGGTCCCCCCATCCCAGTCCCAGAGCACGGCTCCTTCCCACATTCATCAACACCTACACAGAGCTTTTCCTACAAACCTCATTGACATCTTTACTACAGGATATCTCTCTTTATTTTCTTCAGATAAAAGTAATCCTGAAAATGTCTTGCCTAACTTCTGTAGTTTCCCCAAGACATTTTTTTCTTTAAAAAAAAACAAACCATCACCTAACTCCTTCATTGACTAGGAATGGTGGTTTTCTTCTAGATCCTTTTCTTCAGGCACCCCAGAAGCTGAAGAGCTCATTTTAGAACAAGCAAATAAAGGGAATATATCTCCCTGAGCCTTGCATTGGGATTATATGGATGCCCTTCCATGGGCAGGGTGAGGGTCCCAGGGTGTCCTCAGGGTCACCCAGACCCAACAGTGTCCTCAAGCCCTGACAGAGGTGGCTCTTCATCACCTGGGACCTGCCAGGCTCTGCAGCTGCCCTGCAGTGCCACAAAGCCAGCCCTGCTCAGCAGCAGAGCTCACATGGAAACACACGATTTTCTATACAAAACACATGTGTTTTCTATATTTTTCCACCCAAATGCTGCGAGTTTAACTATTTTAGCAGCAATGTTTGCTCAGCAAAAGCTGCCAGGGTTTATGACAGATCCTTCCTCCTTAAGGCTTTGAAATAAGGTTGTAAACATGCCTGCCAGGCTGAAGTGTTACCTGTAAAGGGGTTGGTCCCCTCATGATGTGCCTATTGGCTCCAATTAGCACTGGCAGGAGTCAACCAAAAAAAGAAGGCAGATCTTATTCTGGGAGTGAACTGATTTATTTACAGCATTTTTCAAAGCAAGATTAATGTGGGCATTTTTTACTTTTTCTGTTCTTTATGAAGCTATCCATTTGCAACAGATGAAAAAACTCCCTTCAGCTATCGCCTAAATAGCTGGAAAGCAGGAGGATGCTGTCTGCCTTCCTGAAGATGGAAATTCAGCTTTGTTTAATAAGGGTGGGATGAAATCACCTGGCATTTTACTGGCCATCACCAGAGGGGGGGGACAGGGAATCCTGCCCAGCCATGTTCAGAGCAGGGAACCAGCACCTTGACACCATGGGGTCAGAAGCCAGTGCAGAGGAGCTGGGTTTCCTCAGGATGCCACCAAGGTAATGTGAAAGTTCACTTGGGCAGACTGGAGGATCTCAGCCCAGGAAGATTTTGATTGCATCTCATCCAACCATCATGTCACAGATTTTCTGGGTGGAAAATCTGTGGTAACCCCATGAGGAGACAAACGTTGTGCAGGGAAGCCAGGGAGTGGGATAGATGAGGGAAAAACTGAGGAAAAAATGGAAAAAAAGGGAAAAAAATGAGCCCATGGGCTCAGCCATTCTCCCACCCCACAGCACCACATCCCACCCCTGCTTCAGGTTCGCTTGGCTTCATCACCTCATCAGCACACCTGGCAACCCACCTTCATCCTTCAGGCTCCTTTCACCTCCGCTATTCTGCGGCCCAAAGTTCCCTTTTCTGTCAAAAGCAGCTGCTTTCTGTCACACTGCCTTCGGGAAGGAGCCAGGCAAGGAGGTGTTTAAAAGTGTGGGAGTTGCAGCCGCCGCCTGCTACCGATGGCACCTCTGCTCCCCCGGCAAGAGCCGAGTGTCACGGCCTTAGCTGGGTGCTGAAGCTGCCTGGGTGAGGTGACAGCTGACAACGGGGTTTATGGCTTTGCAGGGGGCTTCAGCTGTGGTAACCTCAGGGATCTTGGATGGCAGGAAATGCTGGGAGCTTGTTAAAGGAGGGGAGCAATGAAGTCGGGAAAGGTGGGTGTGCTACCATGTTCTGCCCCTGTGGCACATCCCTGCAGGTCCTTGTGTTACCGTGGTGGGTGGCAGCTCCTTTCCTTGCTGGGGCTCAGGATCTTCCCAGAGGACCAAGCCATCAGCTCCCTTTCTCATGCTCACCAGTGAAGGCAAAGTGTAGAGCACTGCTGGAAAATGAAAGAGGATAAAATCACCACTGCTTTGGGTCTGCCCAGGGGTAACCTGTGCCTAAATTTCCCTGCAAAGCTTGCTTCTGACACTGCTTCTCTCAAGATAGAAGGACAGCTGGAGCTCAGCTCTGCCTCTTGGGACAACACAAGCAACACCAAGCCCCAGCACCCCAAAAATGACAGCAGGAGCTTCAGCACCCCTGTCCTGACAGCAGGCAAGGGCCAAGGCCCTGCTTTGGAGCGTGGGCTCTGCTCAGCAGCTGAATCAGCAAATAATTAGCAGACCCAGAGCTGAGGGATTAACATCCTTCTCCTCTCCAGCCGTCCAGTCCAGCTTAACCCTTTCATCTGAGTGTCTCCGAAGCCCTGAAGCTTTGGGGTCTCCCAGGGGGAGATGCTGCCGCGGGGAAGGCGCCTCTGGGGGTGTGCCCAGGGTGTCACGGGCGGTGTCTCCTTGCCGGATCGGTGTCCCTGCGGCAGCAGCAGCCGGCGAGCTGGCGCAGGGTCGGGGCGAGCCGTCAGTCCCGTGGCTGGCGGCTCGTTTGTTCACCTCCGGGCAGCCCGATGACAGCGCTTCCCTTTACTACCAGCTGCAAAAACCTGGCAGCTGATTTAGGAGAGCTCCCGGGGCCCAAAATGTAAACCGTTTTTCACCAGGAATGTATAAGCAAGCCATAAAATAGGGGATTTGAGTCTGGTCACATGGGACAGGCCTCCCATAAAATTGAAGCATTGATCTGTATTTTAGTGAGCAGCTTCGAAACTGCCCGGATGATTGAAGACTTGAGCTTTAACAAACTCTGTAATCTCCCACCATACATCTGAAGTGGCATGTTTGAAGTCCGAGGAGGAGTTATTTATATTATTTGTATAATACACGGTGAAAGGACATTAGCCACGGCTGGCGCACCAGTGGTGGGTATTGCTGCTGGGCAGAGGGGAGCAGCTCCTTGTTGGGCTGCTCCACACGTGGGCACATGGGTGTGACAGCTGAGGTGGCCTGTCACCGCAGGATCTGGCCATGCTGATCTGGCCATGCTGATCTGGCCATGCTGCCCTTCACCCTCTGCTGCTGCTGCAGGGTTGGGACACATGGCCCTGCCCTGCTCTCCTGATGGGCATCATGTCTTTCCTTCTCAATGTCTGTCACTCCCTTCTTGACGTCCATCAGCTCCTTCCCAGCAAGTGCCACCTGTTCTTGGCATGTGTCACACACTCCACTGCATCTGTGTCACCACCACCCTGGCTTGTGTCAGCCCCTTCCCAGAGAATAACACCCCCATCCTGGTATGTGTCACCCCATTTGCAGTGTGTCACATCTTCCTGGTATGCATCACACCTTTCCCAGCATATGTCACCCATTTCTAGCCTGTCACCCCCTTTCCAGGATGGATCACCCTGCTCCCAGTGTGTGTCCCCACTGTGGGTGCTGCCCAGGCTCCACTGTTCATGGAGTCCCATCTTCTTGGCAAACATATGCAGGGAAAAAACCCACTGCCACCCTTTCCTTTTCATAGCCCAAACTGCCCTTGCCCACCAGCAACAAAAAAATGGTTGGAGAAGTATATATTCACTATAAAAAGTGTAAATTCTAATCAAACTCTAATCAGCTCAGGCAAAGCTGGATGCCTGGAGTATGGGCTGAGAAAGTCCAAATGCCATTTAAAAACAAAGTGTCTAGGAGATGTTTCCTCTGTGCCCTAAGTTCACATTCCATGATTTGAAGGCACTCAGCAAAAAATGGTTAAATCTGGAAAGTGTCTCCTCCAAAACCAAACCAAAACAGTACAATTTGGATCACATAAGCACATTACAACCTTTAAATGAAGCTTCTTGGTAGTATTCCTGCACCAAAATCTCCTTATTTCCCCACTAGGTATTTTTGGGAAGAGCTGTGAAACCCAAACCAGTCAGTAAGTGTGTGGGAAAGGGAAGCTCTCAGTTTTGATGGCAGTTCCCAAATGCTGAGCTCAGTGCAACACCATCTGCTTCCCCAGTGTGCTGGAAGAACTCCCTGAGGGTGATGCAGAGATACCCAAAAATCCAATTTTTCTCTTTCCTGTTTCTCTCTCTTGGATTATCACTAATCACAACAATTAGTGATGTTATCATCCAAGTAACCAACAACCCCTGGAAACCCTACAAGTCCCCAATCATGTGAGCCACAGCTGGGGAAAGGTGCACAGCTGGATTTCAGCCCCAGTTTCCTACTGTGGGCTTTGGGGGTAGGTGGAAAACTGTGCAATATTCAGCCTCTAGAGAGTATTTTGTGGCGGCCAGAGCTGTGCTCCTGTGCCCTTGGCAGGACGATGGGAGGCTGTGATTACTAAATCCCTTGCCCACTTAAGGCAGGCTCGGTGCTCCAGCCCACGGCGAGGCATATTTGAAATGCTTCGGGCCAGATTCAGACTCCTGTGCTGTTCAAGCTTCCAAATGGATGCCCAGGACAAAATCCTCCCCAAAACAGCCCCTGACTGTGGCACTGAAGCCACACTGTCAGGGCGTCCTTGGGGTGGGCGCTGCTACACCCACGGGAGCTCTGGGGTGGGAAGGACAGCGGGGACAGGAGGAACGGAGGGGACAGAGGAGCCAGGGAATGCTTTGTCTCATGGAGGCAGCCCTGAGCAGAAAGAGCCAGGTGTGACAGCCAGGTCTGGCTGCTCCCAGGGCTTTGGCACCCTTGCAGTAAATCCAGGCACAGAGGGGCCCAGGGGGGGCCACCATGACCCTCGTGGGGAGCATTTCTTCTCCCCTGAGCAATGCCCCAGGAAAGGGAGCCCGTTAACTCGGTGCCACTTAGAAGAGGGATTAAGCACACAAGCCTGATAAGGGGCTAGGAAGGTTATTCCTCACTCCCCCCCAGTCACCAGGTAGGGCTGGGGCTGCTGCTGGTGGGGCTGAGCAGTGGGGTGGGCAGGGTGTGTAGCTCCCTGTGCTCTCTCTTTGGGAAGAAGGTGGCAGAGCAAAGCCACAATAAATGCCCAGTGTTTCACCACATGGGGAAATTATTAGGACAGAATTTAGGCAGGGTCAGAGCACCACTTTTACAGCCGTGACTTTAACAAGCATGTGTGTGTTTGCAAGATGCCCGTAAAATTCCCTTATCCCAGGCAAAATGCTCCAGTTACCTGCTTGGCTTTCATGGACTGGGAAAAACTGGAAAGGATCAAGCCCATTGCTTTATCCATCCCAATGAGCAAAATTCCTCACTGTCATTCGCTTCTTGGCCAGAGCTAAGCCTCAAACTGCATCTTGCAGGGAAATAGGACAAATTCTATGAACCCTTCTGCCGAAAGGCACAGCACAATCTTGTCCAGCCAGTGTGTCCTGCCCTCCCTGCATCCCTGCAGGGACATCCCTGGCTGAGGGGCAGCTTTTGCACCAAAACTATCAGAGTCCTGAAGATCTGTTTTCTTCATGAAAAAGCAGCTTCCCTTAAAAAAAAAAAAAAANAAAAAAAAAGAAAAAAAAAAAAAAAAGAAAATATTTAAGTGTGATCACTTAAAAAGGGGTGTGTGTGCATGTAAATAATTTTAAGTCACTCTCAAGAGTTTTGTTTGCCTGACTCATGATCAGGGGTTTTTTATATATCACATCAGAAAGTACTGTAAAACATACTTTCAAAGCCTCAGAGGACCTTGGCCTCCTTGGAGTATTCAAAAGCATCAATTACACAAGCATTATGGGCAGGATAGTTTGTACGAACCCTGTTAAAAAGTCAACCTGAGACTTGTGCCTCTAAATCCCCTCACTGCCCTCAGGGCTGGAACTGATTTTTGCCCGGGCTTCAGCACTAGGAAATGTTTCAGTTTAAGAAACGTTGAAAAACATTAAAACCAGGCCGTATGCACTTATTATTGAGAAAATCCCACACAGATGGACTGCATTGAACCACGAGCAATTATTTTCTGCCGTTCTCGTGGTTAATGAGATGATCAGAAGTCCCTGGCGGCCCTCCTCTGCCTGCAGTCCTGTGCATCGACCTCCTCTTCTGCAGCTCTTCTGGGGCTGCACAGCTCTGGCACCAGCCCCTGCCAGCTTGGGGCTCCCTGCCAGCGGGCTAGGAAGGCAGCAAAGAGAAATCTTTGGTTTTCAGCAGCTGTAACCCCAGGTTTTTAGGTCGTGAACGTGTTTGGGTGTGCCTGTGCATCAGGGACCCACGCGCTGGCAGAGTACCCTACAGCAAACCCACAGCTGAGCGGGAGCTGCAGGGGTTTGGCACAGCGCGGGTGGCCGAGACAAGAAAAAAAGTCACTTCTTCCCCCCCTATACTAAGTCAGGTTTGTTGTTATGCTGCCGGTGGGGACGTGTTTGCCGCGGCTGCTGAGCACATCCCGCGTTCGCTGAGCACGGGGTGCCGGTGCCGAGCCTGGCAGCGATGGATGGAGAGCCCTGGCCGTGGCTGTTTACATCCCCCGGTGCCTCTGCGCCGCCGGAGCGCTGCACACCCGGGGCGTGATGCACACTCACTGCTCTGGCATGAGCAGAGCCCAAGGTGGCTGAGCTCTGCACCCTTATCAGCGCCAGAGCCCTAATTACTGTCCGAACCTCTAATACCTCAGGCTTGGCCGGTACCTCGCAGCCCCAATTCCCTGAGACAGAAGCTGTTATTGTCCAGATGAGGGGTTTGAAGTCTTGCAAACACAAACCTACCCTCAAAGGGAATTTCTTTCGCTGACACTTTCCAAGACAAAGAAACATTTCTGCCTGGGTTTTTGCAGATGGATCTGGCTTTTTTTTTTTTTTTTCCTTCGCCCCCACCCCGCCCCTCTGGATATTTGCTGGGCTGCCTGTGTCTGCTTTCAGTAAGGAAGGGATACGGGCAGGGGTCAGGACCACCACCCCAGTGTGGGGCAGGAGGGCAAACCCCACTGCCAGAGGGGCTGCAGCCTGTTTTAGTGGAGTGATGGGCTCCTTCTTACAGCTCTGGGGCTGTGAGCCCTGCCACTATGGGGATGCCGTGGGCTTGGGGTGGCAAGAGTAGGAGCACGGCTAGCTGCAGGCAGGTGCCAGTCAGGACAGCCAGGAGCTGCTCCAGGCTGCTTTTCACAAGGTATGAAGCTGAAAGCACTGCTTCCCCTGGTGCCATCACACAGGCACAGGCTGGATGTGGCCCCAGAGGGCCACTTGCCAGCCCTCTCCCAAAATTCAGCTTATAGCTGGGAAATGTCGGGATCCTTTCTTCGTACCATCCACCTGCTTCCAGCAGGACGGGACACTGCCTGCTCTGGCTGGGGTTGGCTGAGCAAAACAATGAAGGGAAATCCTGTGGCCTTTCTGCAATGTGAGTTAATCAAATTGTGCCTCGTTAACAGCACAGGAGGTGAGAGCCCAGAGCAAAGCTCCTGCTGCCTGTGCTGGGCTAAGAGCAGGCTCTCATATACCAGTGGAATCAGTGATTTAAAGGAGTAATGTGATCAGATGCAGCCAGTTATTATAACAGCTTTGGTGACTTTAATGAGGTCCTGCACAGACTGGATTACCATGGTCACTCATCCATAGTTCATTAGAGCCTGCGAAAGGGGATCCACAAGAAGTCATGAAATACGATCTCCTAATCTCCCCTAAGTAGGAGAAGCCCAGCTATAAAAAAAATGCCTTTTAAAAATACCTGTGAAGTGAATAAATCTCCCTTGTGCTAAAAGGCAACGACAGCGGACCCGTGAGAAGGGGATCTGCTCGTGGGATGTGTTTTCCATGTGCAGAGTTAGAAAGACTTCACACAAGGGTGGTGTGCTTGGGTGGAGGAACAGGAGACTTTCTAATGGTTTTCTTGGATTTGAATGAATGATTCTCTTTCATTTTCTCTAATGGATTCCTGGGGAAAACAAATAAATAAATAATGTCTGGGAGGAGGAATAAGACAGGCAGACCTGCTGTCCCTGTGGGCAGCAGTGGGCAGAGAGCCTGGAGGAGGAAGGTCTGCCCATCTTGGAGGGATGCCCAGTCTCTGGTGTCCCTCGCTGTTCCAAATGCCCTCACCCAGTCTGGGGCTGGACACATCATTTATGGGCAGTGAATAGCAGCCAGCTGGCACCTGCTCCTCTCAGGCTGTTCCCAACCAATCCCTTTCCCAGGAAAGGTGGGCTTGGCATTAGCCCAGATATCCTGCCCACCAGAATGGCTTACTGGGGAGAGGATGCTTATCTGAGCATGACACATCACCTGATGCCATCAAGCCATGTCTGTAAGTTCCCGAGTCTGAGGACATTGCTCACCTCAGCTGGTGTGGCTGGATCCTCTCTGTGGAGTGAGATGGTGGCTCAGGGCCATTTCAGGCCAGGAGGACAAGGTATCCCCTGGGACCTGGAAGAAGTGGGATGGAGCAGCTGGGACAGAGTTGTTCCTACAGCTGGCAGTGATTTCCACAGCTGGTTCTGTTGAGAAGAGTCATGTCCTGCCCCATTCCATGGGCAACGGGAAGTGGAACATCCCTATGAATGTAAGAGAAAGCAAAGCTCCAGAAAGTATGGGATGAGATCCACAATCCCTGCATTATGGTGCAGGCAGCTCTCTTAACTGGGAGACCCACATGGGCAAAGGAGCTGGCATGGCAGCAGGGATGCTGGTGTGGAGGGATGCCCGTGCAGGACTGCCGAAGCAGGACATGCAAAGAGAAGCCCTGAGTAGACTCCCTGTCCACTATAAACTACGCTGGTCCTTATCAGGGAGAGTGTTCAGTAAGCGATTAAGTGAAGACTTTATTAATTCTGCCGCAGCTGGGACTGCTCAGGGGCTTAACCTGAAGCATGTGCTCCTCTGGCTGGGGGTCTTAATGCACTCAGTGAACATCTGGATACAGCCCGCCCCTTCCAGACCTTTCTTCTCTCCACGGGCAGTCGGGTTATCTGGAGGGGAAGGAAGCCTGAAAGCTGACTCTGTCCTCCAGGGCCGCTTTCATTCCTCAGCAAGCCCAAGGGACAGTTTGGCAGTAAGGAGCGTCGCGTAAAGGAATGTCCCGTGATGGACGGCGCTTAATGGGACACCTCCACGTGCACCCCTGGCCAGGGGTGCAAATCCTGAACTGTTCCCAGCAGCCTCCTGGTGTGGAGAGGTGATGGCGAGGCTGAAGGATGCCCACCCTCACCCTCACAGCGTGGTGGATGCTTTCCCTGCAGACACCTCTGCGCAGGCACTGGTACCTCTGGACGCGCAGGCTCTGCAGACTCCAAACGCTGAGAAATGTTTGACAGAGCAGCATACATATTCCAAACATTGTTTGATTCATGTTTTAAAGTCTCACTTGCAAGCATACTTCCCCAGCTCAGACATCAATCACTGCAAATATGTTCTTATAAACAAAGCAACACAGACTGACTGTCTCTTCCACCCTTACCATGCGCAGGTCACCGGGCAGCACCCTGGGGAGAGGCGCTTCCCAGCACATCTGAGCCCCCGTTGGAGGACACCAGCACAGGTAGCTGAGGAAAAGCAGTGGGAAACCTGCTACCAGTGACACGCTACCATCCAAGGATATCTGTCCCAAAGGAAGGCAGTGGAGTCCATCACTCTGCCAGGAATGACTCGCTCCTGCTGCACAGCCGCTGCACAAGGGTGCCTGTCCTCGAGGTTCCAGCTGTCCCTTCACCTCCTCATCTCACTCCACGCTCCACCCAAACACACATCTCTGCCATTACGGGGATGAGATCTCCCCAGGCAGGGACAGGGGATCAAGGTCCTGATGGTCAGGATGAAGTATTTCCCAGCATGTGGGATTCCTGCATGCAGCTGCACACTTACATGGAAAATGAGAGCAGAAGCATAATTGCATTTTGTATTTTAACTCCAAATGTCTGATTATCACATCTAACACCTCAAGATACACCCCCCCCCCTCCTCAGCATTAGGGACCTGGTGTGGGCATGGGAATGTCATAGCTGGCTGCTCTCCATGGTCACTGCACTGTCACCATCAGAGTTTCCCAGTCCCACTGCCTGCATGGACATGGTGAGGTGCTGGGTCATGGTTGTACCTGCTTCCTCCACCACTGTGGACATCCCAGCCCCAGCCCTTGCTACCATACAGCAGGGACCCCAAAGTATATGCGGCTCTGGGGCCACCCCTGCCACCAACCAGGCACCCCACGAATCCGGACAACAGCGGTGAGACATGACAGGGACAGTGGAAAAAAATGTCTTCTCCAGATTCATGGGGTTTGGAGAGTTTTTAAAACAAACTCCCTCTCTTTAGGACACTTCAGCAAAGTTCAGGATCCTGTTGGTAGGTGACTCTTGCACTTCTCAGCCCTCTGTTTAGGAAAAATAAATAGGAAAGAATCCAGAGGCAGTGCTTTCCTCCCGCTCCACGAGATGGATCAGCGCTTGCCACTGCAAGAAAACTGTGATCTAACCCAGTGCTTTGTCCTGAAATGCTCTGCCACGGCTGAATACATGACTCCTCTGGAGCAGGGTGACACATTCCAGCCCCAGACAGTGACACTGACAGATGCAGTCAGCCTGCAAGGTTTAATGGGAACATGGCGCTGGTGGAGCCGGCAGCAGGAAATTTATGAGGAATTCATGAGAAGAAAAGGAAAATGAGCAGCATTTGCTGATGCACGAGGGAGGAAGTTGCCAACAGGACAATAGCTGAGCCATGGCACGGTGGCATTTACTGGGGGCAATCTGGTGGCAGGGTCCTGGCCCTGGGGAGAGAACAGCAGCATGGTGGGACCAGAAAGGGTCCTGGCCCTCAGCCACAAAAGAGCAATTGGGAGGAAGCTCTATGGCCATCTCCTGCATGGGAAGTGATGAGCCCTGTGTCCCACCACAACTCCTAAATTGAGTAAACCTCATCCTGAAGCCAAAGATATCCAGAGCTGCTTTTTCAGAGCAGCAACGTCCTTTCTGACAGATTTTGGGCAGGCTCAAACTCTCCCAGGTCAGGAGCTACATCTAACAGGTCACTGGGGCTTCTCCAGCCCAGGGCTGAGCACCAAACTGCTGATGGGAACCTTCTCACTGCCTAAGTTTCCTATTTCAGCCAAAGCACTAAGGCCAGGGAGATTTTGGACATGTACATTCCAGGTTTTCCTCCTCCACTCTTGCCCTGCTCCCCTGTCAGTTGGACAGAGGGTCAGTATCAGTCTGCATCTCTCCTGACTCAGCCCAGCACCAGCTGTGATTGCCTGAGATAGCAGCAAGTGGCTCAGCCATAGGGCTCCGGGGGCAATTAGAGAGGAGACAGCTCCTGCCTGCACCCAGCTCCTTCCCACACCTCGGGGCAGGGCTTGAAGCCTCTGGAACCTGCTGGGATGCTTGGGGGGCTGCATGCTTTGGGATACTTCCCCACAGAGGGGTGAGGAGGGCAGTCCCACCACAGCTCCCACAGCGAGCGCAGTCTGACGAGGCTGTGAGGAGGGAAAGAGAGGGGAAAAAAATGTCTCACTGCTGTAAGGAGATTTACTGGGCTTGTTATCAGCACAGGAAGAGCCAGAGCTTAGGGGCAAATGGGAGATGCTTTGCCTATTGCGGTATTTTTTCCTACTGTGCTCTGAGCCGGCTCATGCGGCACAGGCAGGCGGAACACTCGGCTCCACTGCTCCCTTTCCAGCTCCATGTGAGCCCTGTCACCTCCAGCTTTCTGCTTGCTCAGAGCCCAGAGCACTAGCACTCATTAAAAAAGTGCTTTGTGTTTAGGTGCTGGTCTCCATAAACCCAGCAGAGCCCCTGGCGTGGTCGAATGCTGCAGCCCAGCTCACCTGGCTGGTGGGTGCTCTCCTCATCCACCACATTTGGGTGTCAGCAGCTGCTTTTAACCTGGAGTGGGGTTTGTAACCACAGCCAGGACCAAGGGATGGGTGGTTATGGGGCTTTTGTGGGGCTTCCCGGTTCTGCCCGTTTGCACCTCACACCGTTGTCACCACACCATTCCTGGGT
Organism: Tichodroma muraria; assembly: GCA_013390105.1. Classification (NCBI taxonomy): domain Eukaryota; kingdom Metazoa; phylum Chordata; class Aves; order Passeriformes; family Sittidae; genus Tichodroma; species Tichodroma muraria. The sequence goes on along the minus strand of WAAG01002498.1, from coordinate 22,908 downwards.
TGGATCCTGAGGCTTATTTCCATGAGATCTTACGGCTGTGGAAGGCTGGGAATGAGGGATATTTTTTCCTGGTGGGGAGGAGGGTTATGCTTTGTGCTTATTTGAAGCCCCTGCAAATACCCGGGGGAGCACATGCGTGCTGGGGAGCCAGTGCATTTTAGGGGGCACGTTCAGACACACGTGGGAGAGGGGGAGAAACTACTTCCTCATCCCATAGACTGCATAATAGCATCCATGGAATTAAAACAAGGTCTGAGCAAGAGAAATGCACCCACAAAGGCCTTTATCTGGCAGAATCAGAGCTCAGCAGCAGTGCGGGAAGCAGCGCGCAGCTCGCAGGAGACCCAGCCCATGCGGAGTTTCGGCTCTGGTTAATGACACAGCAAATCGAGCCTGTCATCTTTAGACATGATGTTTCTTGCCCTTTTGGCCCAAGAAAACAACCAGCATCCTCTAAAACTGCAGTTTCACAGTGGTGTAGCCCCTTCCCCCCCTATCCCCTGCAGAGGCAGGGCGGGGGCAGCAGCTCTTGGGTGGGAGGACGCGGCACTGGGGGCTCACCATCCTCCACCCCACAATTTCAGCATCACACCTACCAGATGAGGCTGGACTGGCTTCTTCCTGGAGGGCCTCAGTGAGGTGGAGTGCCCATCCAGAGGATCCCAGTTCCCCCCATAAACTGGCAGGTTCAGGGCCAATCCATGAGGAACAACTCACTAATTCCATGGGTGTTGGGCTCCTGGCAGGGCTTCACCGGGCTGGGCTTGCTGGGCAGGAGGGGAAGGTGCAGGGCAAAACTTCACTGCCGAAGACCCTGGGATAGAAATATTTGTGCCTAAATCATAGACTGATGCCACTAGCAGAAAAAGCAGCACCATATATATATATATATATACACACACACTATATATATATATTTATTTATATTTACAACTACAATCATAATTATATTTGTACGTACATTTATTTTATTTATTTATTTATTTTATTTTTGTATATTAAAATATTGATTTACATATGCAAGTAAATTCTTATATATATATAAATACTGTATCAGGATTGCTGGTGTGTATATTGCTGGCTTAGGAATTACTGTGGGGTTTTTTTGTGCTCTAGGTATAACACGGAAAATGTTAAAAAAAAACAAACTTTAAGAAAGGCTTTAACACCTTGTTGGAAAATGTTTTTACTTTGTCCCAGGGTGAGTGTTCTCAGCTCCTGCATGTGATGGGCCCTTCAGAGAGGCCACAGGAGCTCTGGGGCAAGGTCAGAGTAGGGCTGAACACTGGTACAAAATCCCTCCCTGGAAGAACTCACCCCTGCAAGCCTTCACCCTGATGGAAAATGCACTGTGCTGGAGTCAGGATACTCCAGCAGCTGGGATAACCAGCAGTGAAGTGCTGGTGGTGGCTGTCACCTTCCCAGCACCCACCAGCATTGCCCATGTCCCACCAAACATCCCTGGAGCCGCTGCACCGCCAACGCAGCCGATTTCACAACATTTCCCCAGGAGTGTTTGGATTTACGGTGTAAAACAAACCACTTTTGTCCAAACAAGATGCTTCTTGCAGAGATGGCTATTTTGGGTTGGGTGTTTTTTATTTTAATGGCCTTTCAAAGAGCAGAACTGGTTTGCACGAAGCTGCTCCAAATGTTTCCAAGCAAAGTTTAAGAGAAAACTGGAGTTTCGCTTAAGCGTGTTTTAATGGGGAAGGCTTGTTTTTCCTTCATGTTCCCTGCTCTTCTTGGAAAACCAGGAGCCAAGAGAAGAAAGGTCTTCAGCTCACAGCAAACAATTTTGTTTCAGTTTTGAGAAGTAGGGAGGGATCAGTATTTTTATGGGAGAGATTTATTTCCTTCCAATAAGCTCCATTTCAGACAGTTTTTTTCTCCAGAGCATGTTAGGAGGAGTCACATACTTACTGTGTATATTGATATACAATAAAAGCATTATTCTTTGGAGGTCTGGATTAACTTTTTACAACACGTCCCCATCCTGTGACTCCCTGGATGAAAGGAGGCACAATATCCATGGTGACATCATGGACCATACTGATAAAAGGACACTCAGTGTCTTTGTGCCTTTTAGCCCCAAAATCTCTCCACTTTTCCCCATGCCTATGAAGGCAGCAGTACAGCCATGCTGGGTGCGGGATCCCAGTTTGGGATGGGGAATAATGAGCTCTGGGGAGGCTTCTGCCACCTCCCATTTATAAAACAGGGGAAAAAAGGGTGGGAAAAAGCACTAAAATTATTTAAGACCCCCAACTCCCAAATAATTTTCTGTTGCAAAAAAAGTATTAACAGATGCTTGTTAATTCTTAAAACCATCTCAATCTGCAAATAACCCAACCTTGGAAAACCCATCTTGAGAGTCTTGCTGTAATGGCTGGCCCGGCAGCTGCACAGACATCTCAGGATGCAGTGGGGGGAACCAAGGGAAAATCAGTCCCTCTGCTCCCATGGAAGTGAGCAGTAACTCCTGCACCTGAGTAGAGAGACAACCTGGAATTTTGACAGAGCTGAGTATAACCAGGACAATAAGGCATCACTAATTGTCCTCATCCTCTTACCATGGCACAGTTGGGAAGGCATAGCCAGATCTGGCAGGAAGGCATTGTGTGATGAGAACTGGAATTGCCCTGAAAATCTTAGTGACAAAAGGAATTTAAAACCCTACGTGGATCCACACAGAGAGGAAGGTGAGAAGTAGGGATACCAGAACATGGTCCCACCACAGGGAAACGTGGACAGGATGCTGTTCCCTGGCTCTGGCTGCTCTGAAGTGCCAACACATCACACGGAGCCTGTGACACAGCAGAGCCCTGTTAAAAGCATCCCAACCTTTCTGGTGGTCGGGAGCACTGTCAGCAGCCTTTTCTCACCACAAAGCCGTTTACCTGCAATGTCACACAGACACGGTGCAGAACAGGAGCTCACTCACCAAGCCAGGTCAGTCCATGGGCCAGCCACAATAGCAGTGGGACAGGAGGGAAGCTCCTCTTTCAAGGAATGTGGGATGGTGGTGTAAGCAGGACCAGGGAAATCCCTCATGCCCACGTGGTGTTGTGTTACCTGGGGTTGGAAGGTCCCTGAGCTCCTGGAATTGGAAGGAGTGGGAAGAGAAGTCCCCACAGTGGCACCACCAGGATTAATGGAGAGCAGGGGTTGAGGGAGGAGGACACATCTCATGTCACGACCCACCTCCCTTTCCCCACCAGCACACAGGAGATGACCCAAACCTGCACTAACATCTGACCAAGGGAAAGGTTGGAAGCAGCAAGTCCAGCTCTGCCCATCCAGACGCAGCAGTTTGTCTCCAGCTTTGCCCCAAACCAGATGCTTTTGACGAAGACGCCAGGAGCTGCCTTAATAAGCGCTTATGCAATCCTTCTCAGCAGAGGAAATGTCTTTCCCAATCCCCAGCCATTAGCAGTTGGCTGATGCCCTGGAGCAGGACATTTTAGAGCCCTTGTAAATTTGCTTCAGGAGTGGAAAGTGGTTCAAGGAGGGAAAGGCACTGGTTTTTGTCAGGGACCTGAATCATCTGGGAGCTCTTCTCCACTACTCCCCACCAGTAGAGAGTTGCCACTGCGAGCCAGCAGCCAAACCCTGCCCTGAGCCAGGTGATCAAGGATGGGAGAATGACAGTGGCAGCTTCTACCCCAGGGTCAGCAGCCAGACTCAAGGTTTTGGGGATCAGTGTTTGTCCCAGCAAGGAATCTGAGTGGGGAAAGTAGAGATTTTAGGGTAGGAGCATCACTCCTGATTCAGTGCAAAACTTCTTCCAAGAAGAGAGATCAACCAGGGAGCAACTGGACCCGCTCTCCATGCATGTGGCTCACCTGGGCTGCCAGTCAGAGCTCATGGACTGGGTTTTTCTGTCATCTCCAATTACATGTAATGTAATATAAATAGAAATTCCTCTTATGGCAGGTGGACCCTCCTTCCACCGATTTCCATGGCAATCAGATGAGGGAACAGCTCTGTTTTAAGTGAGACTCAGAGCACCCATGCCAGCCTAGAGCACTGATTTTGGGGCTGGTTCCAGCGGCGAGGCTGCTGTTACCTTCTCATTACCTATTGTTTGCATCCAAAACTAATTGCAAATTGACATGAGCCGTCTTTGGGGAGCTGCAGCTCCATCAGCACAATGAGCCATTGTTGAAATGGCCGCAGCAATTTTCCAGGTTAATTTATGGCCGCCACACCCCATTAGCAGCAATAAATGTGGAGCCCGGTTTTGCCGAAATTGTGAGTTACGATTTTTCAAATAAATACATTTTCCTATAAACCAGCTCTCTGTTTAGTTTGAATGTTCCTCACAGACACATCCATCTACATAAAATACACAGGAGAGGAAGCTGAGCTGTGACTTTGCTCTGATGACATAAAAACTTTTGTAAACACAATGTCACTTACAGTACTAGCAAAGAGAGAGCCCAAAAAATAAACAGCGAGTGCCTGGCCCATCCCTTCAGGAGCGCATGGAAAATTTAATACTTTTTTCCGTAAAGCTTTGTTTTCCTTTTGATTTATCCATGCAAGGCAGTGGCTGTTTGGCCATAAATAGATGGTATTTCTTGAGGGGCAATGGCTGCACTCATCCTGTGTGTCGCCGTAGGGGCAGCACGGGAGGGGTGTGGACAGAGAAGATGCTGTGGGTTGCTTCTGGGAACAGGAACATCCAGGCACAGCCCTGTGTTCACCCCCAGTTCCTCATGCTCCTTCCACGGGGCTTTGACAGACTGAACCCCACTGGGAGGTGCTCCTGTGGTGCTGATGCAGGATCAAGCAGCCCAGTGACGCAGTCTGGGGGACTCGGGCAGTGTGTGAGCACAGGAGAGCAGGGGAACCAGCAAGCGTGAGCTCTGCTGCACCCCAGCACCCCTCACCCCTATGCAACCCATCCTGGCACGGCAGGGCACATGTGGCAAATCCTGCTGGGGAGGATGATGCCCTGAGTGGGCTTTTGCAGCCCAGCCTTGGCTGTGACCCCAGAGCTGAGTTCATTGCTGATCAAACTGTCTTGATTCCATTCACTTCTGCAGGTTCTCTCACTCCTCACATTGCCAGGAGGAACATAATCCCACAGAGAAGCTCTCTGCAGCTCTCCTTGAAGCAGACTCTGCTCATGCCTCAGTTTCCCAAGTGTTTTTGCCACCATCCCCCGAGGCCTCTGAGAGCAGAACTGTTAGGAAGGTGCTGAGTGATTATTATTGCATTATTTCAGGCAAGTGCTATAAATACCCAGGGGCACCTTTAGACACAACCCAGCTGCCCAGGGGAGCTGGCTCAGCCCTGCTCTGTGCCTGCAGTGGCTGAGGAGGGGATTGAAGGCAGTGGCTGAGTGAGGAGGTACCCTGGGCATAACCTGGTGGGGGACATGGTGTGGGGCTGTGGGGTGACAGAGCTGGGACCTCCAGGCTGCACCCTGGGGCTTCAGTGGAGCTTGGGGTGGGGGGGATGTGGGTGCAGCAGGGTGCCGGGATGCTGCAGGGAGACGCTAACAAGGAAGACAAGGGGAATATTTTACGGGGCTGCAATGTAAACAGAGCTGGAGCAGAGCCCCTTTTTATGGAGTCCCTGTCCTGCCAGGGCATCTGCCAAGGCCCTGATTTACGCTCCTATTTAGATAAGGGAGCCAAAGGGGGGGAGCAGAGCTGGCGTCAAAGTCACAGGACACCCGGGGCTGCCGCTCGCTGGGCACTGATAAGGAGGTGGCGGAGGGGCCAGGGCCAAAACCTCAGCTCCCGTCCCAGAAATGGGGATGGACGCAGAGCTCAGTGGCTCCTGCTGGGTTTGGGGTGCTGGGGTTCACAGAGACCTGGGATAACCTCAGTCCCAACATGCAGCATTGGCCCCCTCACCATCACCTGGCCATGAGGACAGGAAATCTCTCTCTGTGAAGGATTTGAAGAAAAACAGGTGGAGAGAAACATGGTTCCTCCTGCCATGCCAGCCATAAATTGCCTAATCCAAACTGCTCGGCGTTTTCTCCCCCATGTGACTGGGGAGATGTGAAATTAAAGAAACTCACCAAAAGTTTGAGAAGTGCTAAATTTGGACGCCATGACAAAGGCAGTCTGGTTTGATTTAGAAGGTGTCGGCATGAAAAGGGCTCTGGTTTTATTATTTTATTAAAACACGAAAGATTAGAATGATTTTCCAAAGGAAAATCAACCCTCTGGTCCCACTATTTGCTCAGCTGAGCACTTCCAAACTCTGCGGGGTCCAGGGACCCCCACCAGGGGGTGGATTAAGCAAGATAATGCCCGGGCTTGGGCTGGACTTACCTGGCTTGGCAGCTGGAGGCTAGAGGTGACTCTGGTGCACGGCTCAAGGCGACAGCTCCCAGCTGGGTGTGGCTGTAAGTGGCCCGTGCAATGCAGGGCTATGGGGATGAAAGGGGTACTTTTGGGAGGTATTTCTAGAGCTGGGGTTGGGTGGCACAGACTCTAACCTGTGCTCCACAGGTGATGCTCTGCCAGCACGGGGGTTGAGGCATGAAGTGGGACCCCTGAACTTCTCTCAGGTGGGCACTGGCTCCCATCAGCTCTGAGTCAGGCTCGGGGATCCCACCCAACCACGGCTGTTTTGAAGGAAATCGGGGACACGACGCCCTACCCTACCCCAGGCCCGGCTCTAACAGGAGAATAATCACTAGCAAATGTTTGCAGGGCGCTTGTTTAAAGGGGGTGGGGAAGCGGGGTCTTTGCAGCAGCTGAGAACAAAGCAGGGGGGAACAAAGCTGGGCAGATCCGGCACGGCCGCTCCCCCCCAGCCGCCGGGGCCGGGCAGAACCGGAGACCTGCTTGCACCCTGCCCCGGCCCCCCCAGCCTCCTGCATTTGCAACTCGCCTTGTAACAACTAACGATGGAAAATCCGAGGCATTTAAGTGGCTCCCGAATCCGCCCGGGAACCGTGATTGAGAGAAGTCAAATAAAATTTGTCATCTTTAAAATGCAGGAGGACGTTAATGGTGTGTTAGCCCGGATGATTAATACAAGCGCCTGCAAACAACCCTCCAACGTTTCCACCCTCCGCTGCAAGATGAATCGCTGGAAAGCGCCGTTAATCGCTAACATACCTTGGGCCCAAAGCCCCTTCCTGCCCCGCCGTGCTGTGATCACCACTGCCGTGCCCAGCCTGTCCTCACGGGGAGTCTCGGCAGCAAGGGCTGGGGTGACCCCCACTGTCACCCAACGGGGCTGGGGTGAAGCCTGGGCTCTGGGAGACATCCTCCTGGGATGCATGGATCCTGCCTCCCATGGGTGCAGAGGCGAGCGGGATGTGCTGTCCACTTCAAGGCCCCATGCTGGGCTTGCATTTGGGGCTGTGGTGAAGTACAAGATCCCAACCCCAGTGGGTTCCCCCAGCCCTTTCACGGCCAGGCTGGGACAGGGAAACGCAGGGCAGGTCCCCAGCTCCCTATTGTAAATACGTTAGTGTGTATCATTTTTATATATTTATGTATCTATGCAGTGTCCGTGCACGGGTGAGCAGCACACGCCCGTGTGCTCGTAAGGCATGTGTGTGCTAGGTGTGCATGTGCCACACGTGTGTGTGTCACGTAATTGCAGTGACGTTGTGCGTGTGGCACATCCGTGCTGCTGGTGTGTGTAACATATATGGGTGTGCTCGTGGAGTGTGTGTACAGCACAGAGAGTTGTGTGCTGCATGCAGCATCTTTGCGGTGCGTGCGGGCAACGTGCGCAGTGCCTCGGGGTGCGCAGCAGTGCACGGCGTAAGCAGCACCAGTGCAGTGTGGATTTGTGCAGCACGCGTTGCACAGCGTGGGCGTGTGCTGGAGTGCAGTGCACATCCCTGTGCAGCTGTGCAACTCACGGAGCAGGCGTGGGCCAGGAGCCCCGTGTGCAGGGAGGGAGCCCACACCCCATCCCTGCCACCCACAACCCCAGGGGTGCCCAGCCCGCCTCACTCGTCCCCTTTTCTCCCCATCCCCTGGCTTCCCCGGCTCCGAGTGCGGCCCCGCCGCGCTCCGCTCCCACGGACCCGAGCCTGTCCCGAGTGGGGACTCAGGCTGGGGAAGCAGAAAGTCCCCGGGTCACTGGGGGCCCGGAGCGCACACACGGCCCGGCCCGGCCCGGCCCGGCCGTCGGGGCTCCGGACAGCCGCGGCTCCCCCGCCCCGCTGCCGGCTCTCCTCCCCCGGCAGAACGCAGCGGCTCTCGGGGGGCTCGGACACCCCCGCCCCGGCAGCGGAAGGCTCCGGGCCGGGGGGGGTGGGGTGCCCCTCGGTTCTTCCTCACCCCCTCCTCCCTGAAAGCGAGGAGCAGGCGGGACCGAGGGCAAGCGGCGGAGGTGTGAGCCGAAACCCCCGAGCCCGGAGCGCAGCGCACGCCCCCTCCGCCGCTTCGCTCCCCCCGGGGCCTCCGCGCATCCTCCCCTGCCCATTGGCTCCACGGCGGGGGGGCCGCGGCCCTATATAAAGGCAGGGTCTGGAGGCTCCAGAAGGGGTTAAAAAAACCCCAAACAACAAACCCAAAACCCAAAACCCCGACCGCCCCACCCCAAACCCCACAGCCGCCTCCGCCACCAGAGCCGCGCTCCCCGCAGCCCGCCGCGCCCGCCCGGCGGGGAGCGCCTCCCGCCCGGCCATGGAGCGCTGCTGAGCGGCCCCCGGGGCCAGCGGAGCGGATCATGAACCTGGTGGGGGGCTACCAGCATCACCACCACCACCACCATCACCACCACATGCTGCACGACCCTTTCCTCTTCGGGCCGGCGGCGCGGTGCCACCAGGAGCGCGCCTACTTCCCCGGCTGGGTGCTCAACCCGGCCGAGGCGACCCCCGAGCTCGCCGGGCAGAGCCCTAACTACGGCTCCGCCGAGTACGGCCCGGCCGGCCCGGGGAGGCTGGAGGCTCTCAGCGGCCGCCTAGGACGGCGAAAAGGTGTCGGGGGTCCTAAGAAGGAGCGGCGGAGAACGGAGAGCATCAACAGCGCCTTCGCCGAGCTCCGCGAGTGCATCCCCAACGTGCCCGCCGACACCAAGCTCTCCAAGATCAAGACCCTGCGCCTGGCCACCAGCTACATCGCCTACCTGATGGAGGTGCTGGCCAAGGACAGCCAGCCCGGGGACACCGAGGGCTTCAAAGCCGAACTCAAGAAGGCGGACGGCAGGGAGAACAAGAGGAAAAGGGAGACGGTAAGAGGCAGAACGGGACCCGCGTCCCTGCTCTCCGTGGGCCAGGAGCGGGCGGGAAAGAGCCAGGGGCGGGGGGTGAAAAAATCCTCTAAACTCTCCTGACCTCGCTGAAGCCTTTTTTCCCAGCATAGTTACAACAACAACAACAACAATAATAATAATAATAGTAGCAGTAGTAGTAGTAGTAGTAGTAGTAGCAATAACAAATCTGTGGAGGAAAACTCGTCGAAAAATAGCCCGCCCGACGGGCCGGGTTGGGCTTCCGAGCACTTTCCGCGAGGGATCAGCCCCTGGGTCCGGGACTGGCCGCGGCGGAGCCTCCCCCGGTCTGTCCTTCCCCTCTCCCGGGAGCTCTCCCAGTTCGAGCGGGAGCAGGAGCGATTCGGAGCAAGGGCGGCCGCTTCTCCCCGCGCTGCAGCGGGCGGGTGGCGGGGTGGGGACCCCTAAAGCCCCTCTTTGTCCTCGGGTTGGAAATGCCGCTCGCAGCTGCGGGGCCCGGCCGCAGCCCTGCGGCGGGCGCAAGGGTCGGGAGGGCGGCCCGGGACCCCGTTCCGCTCCTGACCGCTCCTTTCTCCCTCCTCTCCCCATCTCCTCTCCCGCAGCAGCCCGAGGTCTATTCGCAGCCTCTGGGTCACGGCGAGAAGAAGCTGAAGGGCCGGACGGGTTGGCCCCAGCAGGTCTGGGCTCTGGAACTGAACCCCTGAGATCTGCCCCGCCGCCCCGACGGCGCTCCCCGCCCGCCCCTCCATGTGCAATGTCGGAGAGATCCCAGGCCGGCCCCGGAGCCCATCCAGGCGCAGGACACGGGGAGTCGGCCCGGCTGCCCCCCGCCCGGACGGATGCTCCGCAGGAGAGAGGCGAGAGCGCTTTGCGGGCTCGGGGCCTGCCCG
>WAAG01002485.1:352659-394057 GCA_013390105.1 Tichodroma muraria | reverse complement strand
TCGGCACCCTAGGGATGGCATTGTCACCGGGGGTGGCATCGACACCTGGGGGGTATCGGTAACTCGGGGTGGCATCAGCACCCTGGGGGTGGCATTAGTACATGGGGTGGTATCGGTGTCTGGGGATGGCATCCACACCTGGGGGTGGCATCGGCACCTGGGGATGGCGTCGCCAGAACCAGAGCCAGGAGGTTTGGGATGTTCTCAGCACCTGGGGACGGCACCGGCGCTGGGAGCGGCACCCCGGGACGGGACCCGCGCAACCGCTCGGCTCCTCGGCACGGCGCGCGGAGCTCCCTCCCGCCTTTCCCTGGGAACGTGCGAGAACACCCAGGCCGCCGTCCCGTGCCCGCCTCTCCCGGGAACGAGTCCCCCCTGGAAGCGGAGCTGCGGCCGGGGAGCCGCGGGAACCACGCGTGACTCAGCCGCGAGGCGCGGCAGGAATGCGTCCCTGCCCGGGAAGCGCGCACAGGTAGAACAGGTCCCGGCGCTCCCCGCAGCTCCTCCGGGAAGCGGCAGAGCGAGGCCCTGGAGCCAGCGGATGTTCCCAGGCGCTCGCAGATCCCGCAGATCTCACACGGCTCACACCTGCGTTTCCCGAGGGAGACACACCTGGAGGGGAAGGCTGGGATCTGCTCCCGATCCCGGCAAGGTCACGGCAGCGCAGCCGCTGCCACCAGACCCCAAACCACCCCAGAACCCCGGTTTGGGTTCGTTATGGAGCAGGGAAGAGTCACCAGATCCCAAACCACCCCAAAGCTCCGGTTTGGGCTCGTTATGGAGCAGGGAAGAGCCACTCCTCCCCTCCCCGGCAGACGGGAAATCGTGAATTAGGTGTCCCCGCCTCGGTGTCGCTGCTGCGGGCAGTGTCGGTGACCCCAACGGGGACCCTCAGGCAGGAGGTGTCGGGCTGGCGGCGCCACGAAGATCCCTCTCACGGCTGAGGTGGGAATGGGACGAGGAGCCACCCCCTCCATCCCAACAGCGACCCCCGGGACCCCCTCCAAGGCCCCAGTGTGACCCCCACGGGGCAGGAGCCGAGGGGACAGGGCAGGGGACACGGCGCTGGTGCGGAGCGGGTGAAACGCAAACATTCCTCCGGGAAGAGCCGGGGCAGAGCCGGACTTTGCCCCGGAGACAGCTCTGAGCCGATTCTGCTCCGCTGCCAAACAAACCCGGGCGCTGGGACGGCGCCAGCGCCGGAAAATTTCGTGTGCCAGGAGCGGTGCGGGCACGGCCGGGAGTCACCGGAGGGGACAAACCGTGGGGCGATGCCACCGCCGCCACCAGGGCTGTGCCCGCCGGGCATTCCGGCGGGTCCGGGGGCAGAGGACAGGGCTGGAGCCAGAAGGGGCGCTCGGGCAGGGAGCAAGGATCGGTTTTCCGGGGCTTGCTGCTGTTTTGGGGTTGTGTCGCAACGGTGCCCGGGCGGGGCCCGGGCCGGGTGTCACCAGAGGGGACGCTCCCCGTGCCAGCTCTGCGCTGGCTTCCCCTGGGGACACCGATGGATCCCCATCCTCATTTCCCTGCCATGGAAAAGGCACCGGGAGCCTGAATCCCGCCGGGACGGAGCGGGGCTGAAGCTCGGCGGGGACACGGAGCCCTCGGGGTGCGCCGTGCTCGGCGTGGGCAGGCTGGAAAATCCTCTGCAGACAGTCCCGAGAAACCCGGGAGTCAGTAAAAACCAGGAAAATAATGATAAATTATAACAATGTGAGGAATCATGAGAATAATGGGAGTGATAATGGGAACAAGAATCAGAATAATACAATTATTGATAACGATGACGATGATGATAATTATAATAATAACAACAGTAATGACAATAATAATAATTTTTCTTCTCCCATCACACCAAGAAACTCGATTGCAAAGTTCTCCACATCCACGGGAGCTCTGTGCCGGTTCCCAGGGATCCCAGCCCTACTCAGATCCCGCTGCCAAGCCCCCGTCTCCATCAGAATCCCCCCGTGGCCACCCCGCTCGCTTAAAGGCAGTGAAAAGAACCAGGAGCGCCAAATTCCAGCCGGAGCATCACAAAGGCGGGCTGACGTCAGGGAGGCGGAGGGCTCCGGGCCAGGAGAAGGGAAGCTGTGTTCGGAAAATGACAATTTCTGTCTAGGAAAGGCGGCTGTGAAAGGAGCCCTTCTGCAGGGGCCGGCGCGGAACAAGAAAAGCCTTTGAAGGGCCGGGAAGCGGCTCGGCCGGCGGCCAGCCCGCCGAAAAGTCCATGGACACGGATTTCTCCTGGCTGGGGAGACATCCCGGCACGGGGGGATCCTGCGCCAGCCCCGCCGGGCTGGAACCGTGCCCTGCTCCCGGCTGGGACGGGCGTGGAACCGGGATAAAGGTGCCGATGCAGCAGGCGCGGATCCTGGATCTCTGCGGGGAGAACCGGAGAGAATTTTTTTTTAAAAAGGAGAGAAAATCCCTATTTTTCCACGTGCTCCTTCAGCCGGGAGTTTTGGGAGGTTCGTCCTGCACCTACAGGATCCGCAGGCACCCAGGAACAACAATTTCCTACAAAAATCCGGTTCCTGCTGAGTCCCGACGCCCCCGGGTGAGGTGTGGGGTGACGCTCATCCCATTCCAGCTCCATCAATCCCGAACGTTCCCAAAACAGGGACTTTGCCCCCTGGATTCTCCCTGTGCTTGGATCCTTTGATATCGAGGAGGAGGATGAGGATGAGGATGAGGATGAGGATGAGGATGAGAGGAAATAACTTCCAGTTGTGCCAGGGGAGGTTTAGGTTGGAGATTGGGGAAATTCCTCCACGGGAAGGGCTCTGCAGCCCTGGCACAGCAGCCACGCCGAGTCCCCGATTCCTGGTGGGATTCTACGGTGGATGTGGCACTTGGGGACACGGCCAGTGGTGGCCTTGGCAGTGCTGGGGGAGCAGGTGGACTTGGTGACTTCAGAGGGCTTTTCCAGCCTTGGTGATTCCATGATCCCTAGCGATTCCATGATCCGGGATGATTCCATGATCCCGAGCGATTCCATGACCCCGGATGATTCCCGGGGCTGGAGAACCCTTTTTTGGGGTGGCAGCTCCAGCCGGGAGGATGGTGCCATCTCCTGGCATTCCCGGGCTCCTCCCGCCGCAGCCGCGGCACTGGAGGATGCTCAGCCCTGGGAAGGGAAACTGAGGCACGGAGCGAGGGAACACCCGGAGCAGCGATCCCTGGGGACCCTCCTGGCGTGGAGCCCAAAGCCCTGGCATTCCATGAAAATCCCTGTTGGATCTCTCGGCAGGCTCAGGGAGAGAGGATCAGGCTCCAAGGGGCTCAGTCCTGCCTCAGTTAAATCCCAAAATAAACTTGCTTTGATCTGTGAGTCCCACCCCTCCTGTCGGGGAGGGAGAATCCCTCACCTTCCTCCAGCAGCGCTTTTCCAGGGGCCACGGCTGGAAAAGCTGGGAAAAAGCCATGGAAAAATCACTTTTGAGTCCAGGCTGAAATCACCCGGCGGCTCCTGGGTTTCCAGGGAAGGGAAAATCCCGCGGGTCAGGCGGGAGCGGCTCCAGCATCGCACTCGGGGCTGTCCTTGGAGTTCCCCGCTTCTCCTTCGGGAAAAAAGGAGGAAAAATCTGCTCTCCATGGAAAGGCCTGCTCTCCAAGCAGCGTCCCCTCTCCCAAATTCCCGCTGGAACACTGGAGCGCTCCCCAAACTCACATTTTTAACGTCAGGCGGGAATGTTGTGACCTTTCCCAGCGTTCCCTCTCTCCAGCCAGGAGGATTTGCTGAATTCCAAGAAGTTTTGGTTCCTTTATCCCAGGAACGCGGAATGTGTGGAAAGGGAATAATCACAAAGGGAATCGGGATCACAGCCCCGAGCCCGACCAGGAATCCCTGATTTAAACCGATCCGTCCCCTCCACACCCTCGGATCCCGACGCGAGGACTCCGAGCCCGAGCGCTCCTTGCCCTTTGTCCTCATCCAAACTCCACAAAATTCGTCTTTTCCCATGTTTTCCCTGGCACTAGAGGGCTGCAGAGACCTGCGTTTGCAGCCGCAGCGCGGCTCCAGCCCTCGCTCCGCTCCCGGGAGGGAAACGGGACCCGCGGGGGCGGGGATGGGGCTGGATCTCCTCTCCCGGGATGAGGATTTGGGATTTCGGGGTGCAGGAATTGGGGAGGGAAGGAAGGAGGGGGGAAAGCAGGGACAGGAGGTTCCGCTCCTAAGTGGCAAGCCAGCCCAGTTTGCCCCCAGTCCCCGCCCAGAGCAGTGTCCTGGTGGGAACTGAGCATCCCCAGGACAGGGACACCCAATTCCCTCTGGAAAACTCATCCCGGGTTTGGTCTTCGTACATTCAAGGGGAAAAAAGGGGAGAAAAAAAAAGGAAAAAGGCTTTTTTTTTTGGCATGTAAGCGAATCCCATTTTTGGCACTGACTGCTGTCTGTCCTCCCAGTGAACACCCCTGGAAGAGTCTGGGTCCACCCAGAAGGTTCTGCGGGGTTCCTCTGGAACTGTGGCTCCTCCCGAGGTTTCAGGAACCTTCACCTGGATCCTCGTGGTTGTTCCAGCGCCTGAGGGTCTCCCAAGATCTTTCCTTCAGCATCACTTCCCTAAAAGCTTCTTCCCTCCGTCCCACACCTTCCTTGGAATCCCCTTCTTCTTCCCGGTGGATATGGGATCATGGAATCCCAGACTGGTTTGGGTGGGAAGGGACCTCAAAGCCCACCCAGTGTCACCTCTGCCGTGGGCAGGGACACCTTCCCTTATCCCAGGGTGCTCCAAGCCCTGTCCAGCCTGGCCTTGGACACCTCCAGGAGCACCCACGCCTTCCCTGGGCAACCTGCTCCAGTTCCTCACCCAAAAAAAATCCAAATTTTAATGTGAATCCTGAGGGAATTCGACCCTCAGGACCCAGCAGCTGCGAGGGAGGACGCAGTGAGGGCTGCGAGGTCCCGGACACTCCCGGGAGGTTCTCCTAAAACCTCCCAGATTCCACCTGAGCGACCTCCAGCCCCTTCCCTTCCTGGATAAATTCACTTTATCCAGGTTTTTATTTATTTATTTATTTATTTATTTTTTTCCAGCAGGTGGCAGGGAGAGACCAGGGAAGCAGGGAGGGACGCAGAGGTGTGGGACAGCCCGGGGTGAGACTCCCGGGAGAGCCTCGGAGCAGGGGACGGGTTTCTGTAGGAATTTATTTGGAATTTTCTACCTCTGGAGCAGAAAAAGAGACCTTGAGGGACAGTTCTCTCCGTACCACGTGACCCCGCGTCCCTCTGGAATAAATTCCCTCTGATTAAAAGGATAATCGGGGAGAGAGATTTTATTTCAGGTGGGTAATTTGGCCACCGGGCGCCGAAGACCTCCAGGGGGATGGTGGTGGGGGGGCTAAAATTCCAAGGAAAAAATTCCGAGGAGGTCTGAGCCAGAGCCGTGTGAATTCCCTCAGCCTGCGGTGTTTTCCCGTTGGAAATTCTGCTGGAATCCGCTGGGCTGAGGCTCAGCAGGGCCGGGAGCTGCCGCGGGCAGCAGCGGGGTGGGGGAATCCGGGAAGGGACACAGGGGTGGCACAGGGACGAGGAGGGGTGGCACCTCCCCGGCTCTGGAACAGCAGGAAAAGTCGGAATTGCCGGCCCCGAACACCGTCCCCATGGAATCGCTCCCTCCCCGTGTCCCTGCCGTGCACTCAATGCCACCCCCAGCATTTTTGAGGTGTTTAATTAATTTTTAAATATAATTTATGTGAAGTAATGCCTTTCCCTTAGATAAGAGAGCAGGAAAGGGCCTCACACTGAGGGCACATTCCCAGAACGCCTCCTGCTCTCCTTTCCAAGTGCTGAAGATGCTCCAGGTTTCTCAAAACAAGACCAGGCTACTTAAAAATATCCTTTTTTAGATCTCTCTGCTGCAGGCACTGAAAAAGGAGCGGGTTTGACGCTCAACCTCCTGGATTTTAGATATTAAAAGTATTTATGAATCTGCGTTTTTACATCAACTACCCCAAGGTCGCTTTGCTGAGGAGGATTCAGTCCTGGCCATCCCGGGGAGAGGTTTCATGGAATCCTGGGATGGTTTGGGTTGGGAGGGACCTTAAATCCCATCCAGTGCCACCCCTGCCAGGGCAGGGACACCTCCCACTGTCCCAGGTGGCTCCAACCTGGCCTTGGGCACTTCCAGGGATCCAGGGACAGCCACCTGTGCTGGTGATCATCAAATCCAGCCATTAACCCAACAGGACGTGGAGACAACGGCCTGGAAATCCCAGCAGATTTTCGGGAGCAGATCCCGAAAATCCCAAGTGGAAAACTTTCCCAGACAGGGCAAGAGGGAAGCTGGGCAGAGCAGGGAAACCCCATCACCACCAACTCTCCAATGCCCAAATGCCCGGGAGATGGAGAAGAATCCATGGAACTCTTTGGGCTTTGGAGGACACAGCCTGAAAACAAAACAACTTTAATGGAATAAAAAAGCAGAAAAGGCTCGGAGATTTATGAGCCTTGTAAAGCTCCCGAATGCTAATTCCTGACTGCAGGAAAAATCCCTTTCCATATGTTTATTAAAAACATATGCCTGTGCCCATTAGGCTGCGGAGCAATCGCTCCTTCCTCCTCCCACTGGAAGGAAAACGCTTTTCCAACTGCAAGGAAATCCTTCTGTGGCAGAAGGAACCCCCCGAGGGAGCAGCCTCCTGCAGGAAAAGGGGCTGGGATTCTTTTCTGCTCGGGAATTTCTCAGTTTTAATCAATGCGTTAATTATCACCAGGCTGGCAAACACAAAGCCCTTAATTGCTGAGTTCTTTCCTGACGAGGGCGGTGGAGGGGTGGGGAAAGGGCAGGCTGGAAGCACAGACTGGAGGGTCTAACATAAAGGAAAAGGGAATTTGATTGGATTCTGGTTGATGATCAGAGAACAGAACGCTCCAGGGAGACCTTAAAGTCCCTTCCAGAGCCCAGAGGGAACTGGGACAAGGCATGAGGGGACAGGACACAGGGAATGGCTTCCCACTGCCAGGGGACAGGGATAGACGGGATATTGGGAAGGAAGGAAGGTGAGGAGGAGCTGGGCTGGAATTCCCAGAGCAGCTGTGGCTGCCCCTGGATCCCTGGCAGTGCCCAAGGCCAGGCTGGGACAATCTGGGATACTGGGAGCTGTCCCTGCCCATGGCAAGAGTGGCACTGGGTGGGATTTAAGGTCCCTCCCAACCCAAACCACCCCAGGATTGTGGGATTCCATGAACTGTGTTCATCCATCTGCTCCCTGCGCTGCGATTTCCTGTGATCCCACGGGATTTTCCATCCCTGCCCCTGCCTGCTGCACCCGGGGAAGAGCCCAGGCTTCTCCTGTAACGCCTGGGAACCCCTTCCCTTTCCACCTCATCTGTGAACGGCTCATTTGTGACTGCAGTCTCTTGATGAGCGTTTTAATTAACCGGGAGTCTGGGAACTCGTGCTTCCGGCCAATCCAGGACCTCCCTGAGGAGCCTCAGCACCTCCAAGGATCCTGAATATAGGGCAGAGATGCAGGCAGTGTCCTACCAGCACCCTCTGTGCCTCAAAACCCACCACAAATGCAGAAAGTCAAGAGAAAACTGAAAATAGAGGAATTTTTTTGGCTCTGCCTGAGGTTCAGGTTGTTGTGGAGCAAACTAACGAGGAATTATGGAATCATTTTGGTTGGAAAAGCCCTCTGAGATCATGGATTCCAATCGTCCAGCGCTGCCAAGGCCACCACTAATCCATGTCCCCGAGTGCCACATCCACTGTCAAATCCCCCCAGGAATGGGGACTCCACCCTGCCAGGCCTGGACAACGCCTTCCATGAAGGATTTTCCCTAAATCCAACCTAAACTTCCCCTGGCACGACTTGAGGGCGTTTCCTCTTGTCCTCATGGAACCGATTTATCCCACGGAGTTATCCTGTGTTTTCCTCTTTCTCCCAGATGTGGTTAAAAATGAAAATTCACTTAAAAACTTCTTGGAAGGGGAGGTTATAAGATTTCCCCCCATCCTCACGTTGTTTTATTCCATAATTTGCATTTCAGAAAGGAAAAAGCAGCTTTTCCACAAGGCTCCCGTGTATAAATCCCAGTCTATTGTTCTCCATCAAGGCAAAACACTCACTCCACGCCAGGTGCCTGAAATTAAGAGGCTCCAGGTTTAAAGGAAGGAGAAAATTGGCAAAAAAACATTCCTGGATCTGTTGTAGGCTAGAAAAGCCCTGATTTAATTAATCTCCCTTCATCAGGAGCACAAAGCTGGCGTTTAATTGCGAGTTCTGAAGCATCAGTTGTCCAAGTGGTTGAGGAGTGGTTATGGATGAAAGGGAGGGAAACGAGGCAGTGATGGATGTGTGGGTTTTTGGGAGCTCTGTCTCATTGCCTCGTCTCGGGAAGTGGTTGGAAATCGGCCGCGAAGCCGTAAAAGAAAATTAAAAGACATAAAACTTTGTTGAAGTAAGAGGGAAAGGCCTGTGTGGAACAGGAGAAGTGGCGAGGGGATGGGAAGTGGGGAGTGAAACACCCTGGAAAGATGTTAATGTTCTCTGGGAAAGCAGGGAATGGAATCTTGGAAGGGTTTGGGTGGGAAGGGACCTTAAATTCATCCCATCCCACCCCTGCCAGGGCAGGGACAGCTCCCACTGCCCCAGGCTGCTCCAGCCTGGCCTTGGGCACTTCCAGGGATCCAGGGGCAGCCCCAGCTGCTCTGGGAATTCCAGCCCAGCCCCTCCCCCCCTCCCAGGGAGGAATCCCTCCCCAAACCCCACCTGTCCCTGCCCCCTGGCAGTGGGAAGCCATTCCCTGTGTCCTGTCCCTCCAGGCCCTTGCAGTCCCGTTTCTCTCTCCACTGGCAACTGCCAGGGCCTGGAAAACCCAGCCTAATCTACTGACAGCTGGGATTGTCCAGCCCGGAGAAGGGAAGGCTCTAGGGAGAGCTCAGAGCCCATTCCAGGGCCTAAAGGGGTTCCAGGAGAGCTGGAGAGGGACTGGGGACAGGGGATGGAGGGACAGGACACAGGGAATGGCTTCCCATTGGGAAAGGGGAGATTTAAATGGGATATTGGAAAGGAGTTGCTCCCTGGGAAGGTGGGGAGGGGCTGGGATGGAATTCCCAGAGCAGCTGTGGCTGCCCCTGGATCCCTGGAAGTGCCCAAGGCCAGGCTGGAGCACCCTGGGACAGTGGGAGCCGTCCCTGCCCTGGCAGGGGTGGCCCTGGATGGGCTCTAAGATCCATTCCCAACATTCCTGCCATTCCATTTGGAGCTCTGTTCCTATGATGGCACCACAGGGAACGGGGCCCACAGCTCCTCGTTATCCAAGGAAAAGGGAAGAAATCCACCCAGGAAGCAGCAGAACAAGAACAAGACACGTCATTCAAACTCTGCCTCCCTGAGCAGGATCGTGACCCGGGAGACGAATTATTTATTTTGAAATCCCCACCTTTCTATAAATGAAGACTTTCAAAAAGAAACCTCGCCAGCAAATCTGCATTGAAGGCCTAATGCAGGTGCACTGCGGCTCCTTATCCCATGAAGCTGTGATTGAAAAAGGGGGAAGATAATGGGAGCTTTTGTCCTGGATATCTGAGGAGACTTTGGGAAGCCAGGACTTTCATGTGAGTCGTGTTAAAGGATTTTCTGCAAAATTCTCTGTCTGAGGGAGCAGGAAAACCAGGCCTGCAGCCCGCAGGAGCTCTCATTTCGAGTTTGTTAAACCTTTAAAAAGTTTTACCTTTATTTATCTCGGGGATTTTGTTTTCCCCTCCCTCCAGACACAATCGCTATCGGAAAATCCTGGTTAGGGAGATGGCAAAGCTGATGATTTATAAACCCCTACAGAGGAGGAGCTCAGCAGCTTTACTGCATGGAAATCCTCCTCCTGCAAGCAGGATTCAAACCCAGCCACGTGAGAAAATCCGGGAAAAAACAGGAATTTGGCGCAATTGGCTGGAAGAGCGAGATCCCTGCGGCTGGAAGGGCAGATGTCAGGGCTGAGTTAGCACCGGGCTCTTTCCATAATTTCCTCGTGACAAGCCCGGCTGGTGGTGGCATCTCCAGCACTCCCTGGTCTCCAGCATTCCCTGCTCCAGCCGAAAAGCTCTAAACCGCCAGATGTGGGCACTAAATCCTGGTTTTCCCCTCTGGGATCTGGGGCAGATGCAAGAGAGGCTTTGTCAAACTCCGTCCTGGAGCTGGGAGCAAACTTTGGTCTCCTGCAGCAGGAGCTGAAGCCGGCTCTGAACTTCCTGATTAGTCTGATCCCTGATTAGGCTGCAGATAGGCCCTGATTAAAGTGCTCTTGGCTATTTTGGAGCTCCAGATAAATATTCATGAGTGGAGGAGAGGAGAAAAGGGTAAACAGAAAACAAAGCGGAGCCGTGCCTGAGGCACCAGGAATCCAGCTCCTCATCAGTGACCTGCTGGATCCTGACCCCATCCAGTCCACACCCTCATCAGGCCACAAAAAACCACTCCCTCCCAGTGAAAATTACGGATTTACACGTTTTCTGTCAACCAAGAAATATTCTCTCTTAATTATTTTGTTTCTTCTGAGAAAAAAACCCAAACAAACCCAAGCCCCAAATCATCCAACCCATCAATGCCTTTGATAAGCTCCACAACACAGGGAATATTTTCCAACTTGTCCGTGGTGGTGAAGAGTATCCTCATTTCTCCATTTAGAAAAAATAACCCAAGCAGGGAATGAAAAACATCAGCATCAGCAGATGGACAAGGCAGCGTGAGGATTTGCAGGAGCCACCTGAAGTAAACGAAGCTGATGGAATTTGGCATTTCTATCACAACAGATCTGGAGCAAAAGCTCCCAAATTCAGCCTGACACACATTTAGGCCGCTTTTCCCCAGGATTTTTTTGCTCTGCTGCTGCACCTGAACAACAAAACAACCCCAAAAATAAACAATGTCAGAGGCACGATCAAGGCTCGACCCAACTGAGGCAAAGCCAACAGTTTATACACTAAAAAAAAAAAAAAACAATAAAAAAAAAAAAAATCAGTATTTTGGGTATTGCACAGCCTGGTGGATGTGGTCCTGACACAATTTTCTGTAAAAATAACAGCCAGACCAGGTTCTGTGGGGTGCTGATGCCTGGAAGAGATGGTTTGGGAGATAATCAACTCTTCCACTTCAAAGACTTGCTCGAAGTCTGCAGAGAACTCCAAGCTCAAGGCTCCAATTTGTGTTTGATTAGGCCCTTTCAAAGCCTCTCTCCAGAATGAAAAGGGAAAAATATAACATTGTTCTCTTCAATTCCAGCAGAAAAGCCACGAGATCAGGCTGTTTAAAACAAAAAAAAAAGGGTGTTTTTTCCCATTTCCCCCCTATTCTGCAATGAAAAGCACCTTTTTATAAATATAAGACAACCCAACCACCTCCTGATGATGATGACCCACCCAATTTATCACAACAAAATGTCAGTGCCACCCGTGGAATAATCACGGCAAAATACCTCAAAAGCAGGGAGAAAAAGGGGAAAGGAGCACTCCCAATTCTGCTATAACTGGAGGAGTCGCTTGCAAGAGCGGTGAAAGTCAGAGGCTGAAGTGATTCAGGCAAATATTGAGCTGGTTCATTTGCAATTTGATTTTAACCACGGGCACGATGAAGGAAAACAAGAGCGGGAGCGTCGGCGTCCAATATTAATAAAATGTAATTATCAGGGAGATTTGCATAGGAGCAAGGAAAGCGCCTTAATTCCCCTTCCCTGCTCCTGCCAACCCGGCTCGTGCTGCTGGAGGTGATTTTCCAAGGGCTGGTGTTTACAGAGGGTTGATTGGAGGGGGAGAAAGCAAATTAGCAGGGAATTCACTGACAGTGTTTCCCTATGGAGGGTGCTTGTAGCTCCCAGCTGGAATGTCCTGGAATCATGGGATGGGTTGGGTTGGGAGGGACCCTGAGGTCAGTCCAACAAGGGTAGGGACACCTTCCACTAGACCAAGGCTCCGAGCCCTGTCCAGCCTGGCCTTGGGAGCTTCCGGGGATCGGAATCGGCATGGAAGAAGACCTGGATTCAGTGGGAAGAAGACCTGGATACAGTGGGAAGAAGATCTGGATTCAGTGGGAAGAAGACCTGGATTCAGTGGGAAGAAGATCTGGATTCAGTGGGAAGAAGACCTGGATTCAGTGGGAAGAAGACCAAATTCAATGGGAAGAAGATCTGGAGTCAATGGGAAGGAGACCTGGATTCAACTGGAAGAAGACCAGGAAACTGGGAAAGATGGGGAAAACTGAACAGCACAACAGTAGGAAAAAGGGAATTCATTTCCTGTGGGAATTCTTGTGGGAGATTGAGCATTGGAATAAAAACAAGAGGAAAAAAAAATCATGCGCCCTCCCTGATTCCTCGCGGGAAAAATTTACTTTTCCTGCTGCACTTCCTTCCACCCCAGGGCACCGTTTCCCTTTGGAAGTTGTGTTCCCTTTCCAGTTAAAATCCCATTACAAGAACAAAAAGTGTTTCCTGGGCTTCCTGCAGCCACGGGAGGAGGGTTGGGAGAAGCTTTTGAGTGGCACAACAGGCTGGGAAATAAAAGGGGTTGTTTTTTCCAAGGAAACTGCCCGGGGAGAAGGGCTGGAAATCACCCTGAACACACCAGCACAAACTAAAAATCCCAACTTTTTGCAGAGAAAATGGTGGATGAGGGATTTGGGGAAGGACATCTCAGGTGCTTTTAGACATCCAGGTTCCCCCTCTTCTCTCAGACCCAATTCTTTATTTTTCACCTTCAAGGGCACAAAAAGAAGACAAAGAAAAAAATTCCTTCTTCAGCCTCCATGTGACGTCTTTTGTTCCAGTCTAAAGGCAGAAAATCTGGGAAAATCATTGCCTCGCTCTCCAACTGAGACTGGCAAAGTGACAGCTCGGAGAGAAAGCCACTTGCACGTTTTATTCATACAATATTTTAAAATTATCTGAGCTCCGCTTGAGCCTTGACATTGAATATAGCCCAGTCAAGGGAGAAATCCAGCTTTTTGGAGCTGCTCCAAATAACTTCAGCTTTTGCTGCAGAGACCCAGTAAAAAACACCGAATTTTTTATTTTTATGCTTAATCCAGAGCCCACATTCCCTTTCCAAGAGGAATGCTGAAGTGGTTTATGCAACAAAACTGTTTGTGTGGACTAACAGATATTTGACCTGGGACTAAAGAGCAAATTTGAGCCATTCAAATTAAAATTATGACATTTTTTAGACTTTTTGACCTGGTGCAAAAGGGGTGACACCAATCTGGGTGATTATTTTGGGTCCATTCCCACATTTTCTCTTCTCTGATCAAAAAACGTGGATAAATTCTATCCCTGAAATAAAACTATGGCTCAATGGATGGTCCCAGATGCTCTGGAATCCCTCTTCCACAGCTTTTATCACCTGAACTCCTTCTTATCAGCAGAACCAATTGGTGCTTACTCACCCTGGGTGCAAAGATGGATTTTTGTGCAGCTTTCTCAAATCTTGGAGGTTTTTCCATGCCGTGCAAAGAGTGATTCCCTCCCATATGATGCTTTGGAGCAGCAATGTTTTAACTGGAAAAGCTCACCCATGTTTGATGTTTTTCCTCACAGGACTTATCGTTTTAAATGTTTGGTTAATATTAAATACATTTAAAATAAAATATATTTAGATATTACCCTCAATTTTCTCCTTCCCAGTGGGCTGCAGGTGGTGAAGAAGGATCAGTTCTGCCTTTGTGTCCCAGAAGGTGGAAAAGCCGACGGGATGAGCGCAGGGGAGTGTCACTGCTGGTTTTCCAGGCACAGGAATTCCCATCCCACCAGGCCGAGGGTCTTCCACCCCCTTCCAGAGCACTCCATTGGCTGCAAAACAAAGGGAAAAGTGCCAGGAATGAGTTCACTTTGAGCTTATTTTTTGTCCTGGGTATAAAACTGTTGGGACTGGAAACAACAAGCGAAGCTCTAGAGGGAATCCTGGAATGGTTTGGGTTGGAAGGGACCTTGAATCCCATCCAGTGCCACCCCTGCCATGGGCAGAGAGCTCCCACTGTCCCAGGCTGGTGCCCCAGCCTGGCCTTGCACACTTCCAGGGATGCAGGGACAGCCACAGCCGTGGACTCATGGGTGCTGAGGGGCCAAGGGAAAAACCCTGCTGACATTCCAGAGGGGAAAAAGGTGCCTCTCTGGGGATCCGTGCAGGGACGGCATCGATTTGATCGATTTGTTTTCTAACCTCGTGTTTATCAGCCTCCCCTGGTTTGTCGAAGGCACGCCACACAGTCCATCCGGAAAATTCCACACAATTCAGACAGTTCCACACAAATCCAGACGACTGCACCTCACACAATTCCACCTCACAATTCCACCTCACAATCCCGCCACAAAATTCCACCTCAAAACTCCACCACAAAGTTACATCACACCTCAGAATTCCACCTCAGAATTCCATCCCACAATTCCACCTCAGAATTCCCCCACACAATTTGACCCCAAAATTCTACCTCAGAACGCCACCTCAGAATTCCATAAAACAATTGCACCTCAGAATTCCACCTCACAATTCCACCTCACAATTCCGCCTCAGATTTGCACCACAGAATTCCACCCCACAATCCCACCGTACAACTGACCCCCCTTCTCCTCCTGTGGACTCCAGCAGGAATTTCTCCAATTTAAGAGAAGGAGGAGAGTATTTTTTCTTTTTTTTTTCTCCAAGAAAAGGACCTTGGCAGGGGCTGCCCAGGGAGATCTGGAGCCCCCATGCCCGCAGGGCCCAGGGAAGGCCTGGGCGCTCCCGGGCCTGGCCTGGCCTGGCCTGGATTGATTCACTGCCTGGTCAGAGCAGGAGCAATTACTTAATTGCACCTGAACGGGCAGGATTTCTTTTTAAATCTGGTTTCTACTCAAGTGTGTGAAGGAAAGGAAACTTTTCAGGCCTAGTGAACGCATCCACTCACTCCGACACCCTGAGCTCTCCCAGGGAGACTCTCCTGACTCTTCCCGACTCCTCGCCCAGCATTCCCTAAGTTCTGGTAGCCAGGAGGAAGTTGGGCCCCCTTGAAGAGTCCTTGTTCAGTGTTTCTGTGTGAGCAGAGCAGATCCCTCAGGGTCTGGAAAAACTGCTGCTGACTCCGGCCTTCTGCTGATGTCTGATCCAGGTGACATCCAAGCTTTTCATTTCCTTTCCCCCTCCCGTGCTGAGCCAGCGTTTCCCAGCTCTCCATCCATCCCAGCTCCGAGCCATCATCTGCATCTCCCGGCCCATTAATTAATTTCTGTTTTAAACACGGGATCGCATCTTTCTCTTCAGGCCCATCCATCATCCCGGGCTCTTGGTGGAGCTGCAGACGTCCATCCATCATCCCTGCTGCCTCATTCCTCGGGGAAAGGCTGCTGTGGTGGGAAGGGAGGTGCTGTGCCAGCACTTCCAGGTGCCAGGGAGTCACAAAATCGTGGAATGGTTTGGGTTGGAAGGACCTTAAAGCCCATCCAGTGCCACCCCTGCCATGGGCAGGGACAGCTCCCACTGTGCCAGGGCACTCCAAGCCCCGTCCAGGCTGGCCTTGGAACAGCCCCACTCCAAACAGGATCATCCATCAGGTCTCCAATGGTGCATGTCTAATTAATTAAGCATAGTGGAGCTAATTAAATGGGAAGCAGTGCCCAGAGTTAATGACGTCACATTTGTCCCTTGTTAGAGCTGTGCTGGTGAGGGAGGGACCACAAAGTGCTGCCATGGGGTTTGCAGGCATAAAAAAATCATATGAATTCGTATAAAATGATAGAAAAAAATCCTTGATGCTTTTCTAGGGTCTAAGGAGGTTCTAAGGCGTTTTCTAGGTTCTAAGGAGGGAGTAATGCTGCCAAATCATGGAATCACTGAGGCTGGAAAAGCCCCCCAAGATCACCAAGTCCCAGCTGTGCCCAATCCCCACCTCGTCCCCAGCCCAGAGCCCTGAGTGCCACCTCCAGGCCTTCCTTGGACACCTCCAGGGACTCCAAACCTCCCTGGGCAGCCCCTGCCTACCCTTTCCATGGAGAAATTCCTGCTGGTGTCCACCCTGAGCCTGCCCTGGCCCAGCCTGAGGCTGTTCCCTCTCCTCCTGTCCCTGTTCCCTGGGATAAGATCCCAAATCCCCCCGGCTGTCCCTCCTGTCAGGGAGTCGTGCAGAGCCACAAGGTCCCTCCTGAGCCTCCTCTGCTCCCAAACATCCCCAGTTACCCAATTCCTGTCAGTCCCAGTAATCCTGCCCAGCACTTGGCTTGGATGTCGGAGACTCCAAGTTTTATTCTGCCACAGCAAAATATTCCCTTTCTCCTCTACGTTTAGAAGAAACCTCGCTGAGTGAAGGAGACTCCTTGAGCGGGGGCAGCAGCCTGACAGCAACATCCTGATCCTTGCCACGCACCATAACACAGAGATTAAACTCAATTACCATTCCATTCATTAATGTGCTGCATCCAGAAAATTTCCGGCCATTTCCACTCAGGAGGGTCCAGCGTGTTTTTATAGCTCTCCTCATTTCTCCCCAACGACTGCAGTTCTGGGATTATGAACAAACTGTGGGCAAAATAAAGCTTTGCTGAAGTTTCACTTGACCTCAGCCACAAATTTGGCTCTGAGAAACTTAAATTAAGGTCTGAGACGGAGTCTGCAAAAGTTTGGAAATCCCAGTGGGAGTAAATCCATGATGAGCTCCAAATTAATCCCAGCAATCTCACCTATTGATTTTTTCCTTTTATCAGTTGAACTGCTTGTTCCCAGTAACTCATTTCCAGTTAATGGACAGAAGTGCCCCAGTCCTGCTCACTTCTAATTGACACCTTTTCCTAGAGCACATTAATCACAAATTATTGGCCCTAATAATGATTTTTGAGATACCAGGACAGGCTAAACAAACTCCAGGCTGCCCTAAAGAAGCAGAAAGCTGAATTAAATTTTATTTCAGAGGCTCCAGAATCTTCTCTTCCCTCTCCAAAAGCAGGACAGACCACTCTTGATTCCTGGTATCAAAAAACAACCAGGTGGAATTGATGTTATAAACCAAAAATTGAGCTTTTTTAACTTAAGAGTTGGTACAAATATGATTTGTCTTCTGTGAGGGTGGTGAGGGCCTGGGATGGAATTCCCAGAGAATTCCCTGGAATAAATATCATGGAATTATGGGATGGTTTGGGTTAGAAGGGTCCTTAAAGCCCATCCAGTTCCAACCCGAACACCTCTCACTATCCCAGGCTGCTCCAAGCCCTGTCCAGCCTGGTCTTGGACACTTCCAGGGATCCAGGGGCAGCCTCCACGAGGCTGGAAATCGCATGGAAAGGAGCAAACACCGGTGGGCACCCGACGACAAATCCCTCAATTATTCCGTTTGCTTTAAATCATCTTTCCATATGTTCCGGTTTTGACTCTTTAAAAATACACCCCAGATTCTCCCGGGTCAAAGTTTCTTCGTTCTGCATTTTAAATAAGGACTTTTGAGACGATCAAAACCCGTGGTGAATAAGAATTTTCTGTTTTAAAAAGGGTTCCTAATTGGTTCTAATCAATGCAGCGTGTTCAGCTCCTGCCACTGGATGCAGGGCTGGAATCTGTGGAGCAAGGAGGAATCGCTGCTGATGGATGCACTCACAGAGGCATCCCATGCTCCATTTGTACCACGGCCCTTTTATTTCCATGAATAAAATCAAAACCAGACCATCATTAAAGAAATATAAAACTCCTGAACGGGCTCTGGGCATTAGAGGTTCATTTTCTTCCATTTGTTCCTGATTTTCTGTTTTTTTTCCTGGAGCTTTTTTTTTTTCCTGGCCCATCGTCTCTCTGCGTTTCTGTTTAGTCAGGTGGATTCTGTGTCTGCGCCACAGGAGGGATTGACAGAGTGACAGGAGCAGCAAACCCGGAAGGGGGGAATTAACCAGGAGAAGGGATTTTTATTCCTTTATCCGAGACGAGGCCACCCCAGAAAGGGGAGGAGTTGTCAGTGCCAGTGCCAGAGCCAACCCCATTATTCCTGACCAGGATTCCAGGAAAGGGCTGGAATTGCCACCATTCCCACCCTGGGGCTCTTCCTGAGGAGTTTTCCATCCACAGAACTTGGATCCCGATGAGAGCAGCGTTGGAGTAAGGAAGCCAAGGCTGGAGGAGGCAGGGGGCAGAAGGAGCAGCTGCTCGGCCTCTCCCAGGGAGGTGAGGATCCCTCTGAGGGAGATGGAGAGAGGGAATCCTCACAAACCTTCAGGCAGGGACAGCTCCCACTGCCCCAGGCTGCTCCAGCCCGGCCTTGGGCACTTCAGGGATCCAGGGGCAGCCCCAGCTGCTCTGGGAATCCCATCCCAGCCCCTCACACCCTCCCAGGGAAC
This sequence comes from Tichodroma muraria, assembly GCA_013390105.1. Lineage (NCBI taxonomy): Eukaryota > Metazoa > Chordata > Aves > Passeriformes > Sittidae > Tichodroma > Tichodroma muraria. The sequence goes on along the minus strand of WAAG01002485.1, from coordinate 375,774 downwards.
AATTCCTTCCCAATATCCCATCCAGCCCTGCCCTCTGGCAGTGGGAAACCATTCCCTGTGTCCTGTCCCTCCATACCTGGTCCCAGGTCCTTCTCCAGCTCTCCTGGAGCCCCTCCAGGCCCTGGAAGGGGCTCTGAGCTCTCCCTGGATCCTTCCCTTCTCCGGGCTGGACATTGTCAGCTCTCCCAGCCTGGCTCCAGAGCTGCTCCAGCCCTTCACGGTTTCTCCTGGATTTGCTCCATTTTTTTCCATGTCATCTGCGGCACAACACGTGGGATAGGAACATGGGAGGGACATCCCTGTTCCCCCCCCAAAACTCCTCTTAATCCCAATTTCCTGAAGTCATTCCCTGCTCTCCCAGCCTGGCTCCAGATCCTGGAGCATCCTCATGGTCCTTCCTGGACCCCCTCCAGCAGCTCCACATCCTGAATTAAACCCCAGAATCAAAGCCCAACGCCCAGCCCAGGTTCTGCTCTTCCCAAACTCCCTGTTTTCAGTGATCCTGACACAGCTGCTCCTTGAAATGATCTCCAGCTCCCAGGAAAACAAAACAAATCCAAACGCGCCTCATCTCAGCAGCCCCATTTCTCATTCTGCTGCTGACAACACCTAATGAAGTGGATAAATGATTAATTAAGAAACAATATTTCTTTACAGAAACTCGCTCCTGGGGGGAGGAAAGCGAATCCCTGGGCGCTGTTGTTCACTGGAATGTTTTCCACTATTTTTAGCAGGCGGAGGAGAAGCAGGAGCAGCACGAAGGGAAGCAGAGCCGTGTTTGATCAGAGCAGGAACAACAAACAACCCTCGGAACAAACCTCCGGGTGCTCCCCGGCTCTGGAATGAACTCTCTGCCACTCCTGATCAGCACCGAGCTCCGGGAATGGGATTCACTGATGATGCCAGGCTTGGGAAAAGTGATACATCCAAAGGGGGAAAACCGTGGGACACGCGGTGCCCAAAGCAAAAACTAATAACTATTTAAAATAAATAAATAAAGAACACAGTGCTGAACCTTTTCCTCAAAGGAAATCCTTCCACAGCCTTGCCAGTCCTCCACACACTGACTGGCATCACGAGTATGGAGCAGGATATTAAATCTCTCCAAGTATTAATTCCTGGAAAAGCCCGGACTATAATTAAATGACGGCCAATTAACAGCTAGAAAAGACCCATCTGAAAGTTGCAGTTACAAACTTTGACTCCAGTGGCCCCCTGGAGATGATTCTCTAATCTCCTTTAATTAAGATATTCATAATATGCCAGGCAAGGATTTTGGAAAGAGACTTTTTAAGCTTCCCATTCCCATTTAGGAAGGAACAGCAGTTCCTTCTGCCACGTGCAGCCATCAAGAGCTCAATTAAAAAAAACAACTTTTTGACAGACAGTTTTACTTCCTTCTGTGTTCTGGTGTAGAGCAGAGGAAAAGGTTATTAAAAATATAATTCACACATCCAAGTGGAATAATCGGAATAGGAATAGGTCCATTCAATCCTGTTATTCCAGGCAGTGGGAAACTAAACTTGATTTTAGCTTGGAATTTCACAGAATCCTGGATTGGTTTGGGTTGGAAGGGACATCCAGAGGCCATCGAGTCCAACCAAGGACTAGAAGGCTGCTCCACACCCCATCCAACTTTCATCCTTGAGTTTTCCCTTAAAAATTCCATTTTTTTTTTCCTTAAAAGTACCCAATAAAACACCTCAGTGAATGCTGACAGCAGGGACTTGAATTTTCCCCTAAAACCACTGACAAGCCCCCATCACTTCCCGTTTCCTCCCCATTCCCAACGTTATTTTGGAGAGCAGCTCTTGTGCAAAGCCCCGTGCCCACGCTGATCCCCTGCAGTTTAACCTCTGCCACATCCAGGCTGTTTTCCTCAAAAATCCCTTTTTTCCCCTTTATTTTGGAAGAAGCCTGATGTGACAGGGCTGAGCTCAAGGCCTCTCCCAGCAGCACCAGCAGCCTTTGGAATTGTTCCACCTCCATTTTCTCTGGGAGAGAGCAGTGGAAATCAATCTCTCTGCTGCATTCCCCTCTCTCCTCTCTCATTTCTCTTCCCAAGATAGGAGGTGGAAAAGCCATTTCTTGGGAAGCGAGGCCTTGGCAGGGTGATTTCCCACTCATTATTCCTTCCTCGCCTCCAGCTCCACACACGAGACCTCCCACCTTCCCTCTGGACATCCCTGACTGTATTTTTCATCTGTACATCCCAAAATTGCAATAAATTCCTTGTTCCTACATCGCTCCTTAACCTCAGTGGCCTTTACTCCTCTTTTTCCCCCCTCAGGACCCAATGGAGAAGAATTCCCGATGCATACACTTCCTCCAAAACTCATTTATCCTTCTTTTTTTCCAAAGCCCATTTCCCAGCACATGGTTTGCTCCAAAGCAGAGATCCTTGGGGTATTTATTCCTCTCCAACCAGAAATTTGGGATGTTTCCCTTCATATTTTTTCCTCCAAAGGATTCTGAAACCAATAGCTCTGAATAGAGATCATTAAGCCTGAAATGACCTATAAATTCCTATTTAAAGGAAAGTTATACTCAATTCACTCCACAGATTTCCACCCCGGATTGCTTCTGGCTGTGCCAAACTCCAGAAGGATCAATAATTCCAACCTGGTCGCAATTCCATTCCTGCTCAGGAGCAGTCACTCTCCATCCCGGGATTTCTCACGGCCCCATTGCTTTCCTTTCCGAACATTTCATCTCCTACACAAAATCACGACAACAAAGTCCTCTGAGGGTTTTTTGGGAGACTGCCCCAGCTGTGCCCTTCTGGGGAAAAGCATTTTCTGCCTGAAATGGGTTTTGTTTTGATCTTTATTTTTACCTGGATAGGTAGGAACAGGCAAGAAAGGGGTCAGCAAAGGCTTCTCCGGAGCAAAGCACTGATAAAACTTGTTTTCCTTGGATTTGAAGCATCCCAACCCTGGGCCAGGCCTCGGCAAGCCCAGCTTTTCTGTCCCAATCACCCTCTGCAAAGCTGCTTCCTTCTGTTCCATGAGCCGGCAAAGAGAACGGCAGTTTTCCCGGAAAGAAATTCCACATTATCCTGTTGGATCCATCCAGGTCGTGCCTCCGGGGACGGGACCTGCCCCTGGCTCCCAGCACGCCCTCCTCTCTCCTCGGAGGAATCCTTCGTGGTGCTCCAGTCCCGCCCGGGCCGGCTGGGGGTTTGTTCCTGCTCCCTGGGGAGCATCCCTGGGACGGACACGGCCCAGGAGGCGATGGCAGACGGCAGCAGGCACAGCCCACGGAATCCTGGAGTGCTTTGGGCAGGAAGGGATCCTAAAACTCACCTGCCTTTAGGCAGGGACACCTCCCACTGTCCCAGGGTGCTCCAAGCCTGGCCTTGGGCACTTCCAGGGATCCAGGGGCAGCCCCAGCTGCTCTGGGAATTCCATTCCAGGGCCTCCCCACCCTCCCAGGCAGGAATTCCTTCCCAGTATCCCATCCAGCCCTGCCCTCTGGCAGTGGAAGCCATTCCCTGTGTCCTGTCCCTCCATGCCTGGTCCCAGGTCCTTCTCCAGCTCTCCTGGAGCCCCTTTAGTCCCTGGAAGGAGCTCTGAGCTCTCCCTGGAGCCTTCCCTTCTCCAGGCTGGACAATCCCAGCTCTCCCAGCCTGCCTCCAGATTTTGGATCATCCTTTTGGCCTTTCAATTTGTTCCTGCTGGAAACCAGGGGCCAGGCTCAGTCAAAGTCCCCTGGCTCCAGCCCCAGCACCACTGGAATCCAGTGGTTTCCCAAGTCCTAATCCTAGGCCTGCCCTGCTGAGCTCAGGACGGAGTTTCGGTGCCCACTCTGGAGCTCTGCTGCTCCCTGAGCAGCTGGAGGGACTCAGCGCTCCGAGTTCCCTCTGCACCAACAAATCCCTTCTCCAGTCAGGCAGATCCCAGCCCAGCACATCCCTTCCCTGCACGGCTCCAAATCCCTGCTGGATCACAGCTCCTGAGCCTGGGGGAGCCATCTGCGACAGCCCCGGAGCCCTCAGGGTCAGGAATTCCACAATTCCCAGCCAGGCCCGCGGAATTCCAGGATTCCATCCTGGAATCACCCGGCCCTTCTCAGGCACAGACTCCAAACCAGTTCCTTCTTCTGGTCTCAGAGAATTGAAAGCATTTTCCCCATTATCCTTCAGCAGAAATCCCATATGGATGGATAGAGGTTGAAAGGCACTCCAAAATTTTCCTCTCTCTCTCAATCAATCAATCAATCAATCAAATAAATAAAGTCCATGTTTCAAGCTTTTCCCTCAAAAAAGAATTCGTTTCAAGTTTGTCCCCCGAAAAAGAATTAGAGAAGTCATTGAATCAGAGAATCATGGAACTGTTTGGGGTGGAAAAGCCCTCTAAGACCATCGAGCCCACCCATTACCCCAGCACTGCCACGTCCCCAGGTGCCACGTCCACTCTCAGTTTCCCCCAGGGATGGGGACTCCGCCACTGCCCTGCACAGCCTGCAAAGAGAGGACTGGACAGCAATTTCCATGAAGAAATTTCCCCTAAAAATCCCGTACTCGATGGGGAATTCCATCCGGGAGTGCAGGGGCTGGAACGAGGGTCAGGAGGGGATCCTGAGTTGTCCCACTCCACCGAGCAGCAGCGTCCTGTTAGTCCAAAGAAAGCTTTTGGATGTTCTGTTCGTGTTAAGCATCTGAGACAGAGCGATGCTGACGTGGCACAGGCACTCCCCGGGCCTGCTCTCACATTTTTCACGCTTTATTATCCAGGATCTTCCCCACCACCTCCAAAACGCCTGGGGAACACACGAAGAGATTAAAAGAAAAGCTATTGCTTAATATTAGAATGAAATAGATCCAAACTGCCGGGCTGGTTATGCAATAATAATAATTACAGCCGGGAGAGCCGGGCCCAGGAGAGCCCCGAGTCCTCCAGCAGCTTTGTCTCTCTAAATGAATTTGTCCCATAAACATTTTTAGTGATCTCATTAGCATTGTTAATAAAAGTCATTAACTACGATACCACCAAGAGTGGTTTGGGGACGAGGCCGGATGCAGGTCTGGAGCTCAAATTCGAAGGCACGGGAGTGTTGGCTGGGGAATTTGTGGATAAACCATCCCTGGAAGTGTCCCAGGCCAGGCTGGAGCACCCTGGGACAGCGGGAGCTGTCCCTGCCCATGGCAGGGGTGGCACTGGGTGGGATTTAAGGCCCCCCCAACCCAAACCATTCCAGGATTTTAGGATTTAAAGTGCCTGTAGTTCACCCCTACATTTCTGACCTCCTAAACACAAAAAGGGGTCTGACCCCCCCGGCTCTACCTGCTGCTCTGCCTGGGGCCATTTCAAGCATTCAAATGGCCAAAATTTGTCCTGAAAAGCATCCCTTGTTAAAGGGAACCCAAAAAAGCCCAAACCCTTCCCCAGCAGGGGCTCACGCTGAGCCAGGGGCTGGCAGGGGCCACAAACCGTGTGTTCCACATGGAAACACCCTCGGAGTGTTGGGGACCCCAAAACCTTGGCACAGCTCCCTCCAATTCACTTCAGACTCTGGGGTTGGGAATTTTAACACAATCCCAAGGAAATGAAGCCTCCAGCAGCTCCACATCCTTCTTATGTGGGAGGGCCAGAGCTGGACATGGTATTCCAACTTTATCTTTATCTTTATCTTTATCTTTATCTTTATCTTTATCTTTATCTTTATCTTTATCTTTATCTTTATCTTTATCTTTATCTTTATCTTTATCTTTATCTTTATCTTTATCTTTATCTTTATCTTTATCTTTATCTTTATCTTCATCTTTATCTTATCTTTATTTGGAATGTTGCACACTGGCAGATCCTGGTTTCCAAACCCAGCTTGTCTTGGTCGAAAAACTCAAAGGACTCAGAGGAGGAAAAGCCAAAGGGGAAATGTCCTGTCCTAAGAATTCCTTTGTCCAAGAGGAAACAGCTCCTCCAAGTTCTGCATCACTAAAACAAAGGAATTAAAAACCTTAAGTTTAAGCCCAGATTTTGCCTGACTCGCGTCCAACTGCAGAAGTCAGAGGTTGAGCTCAGAGGCAGATTCAGGACCTGGGGATACCCCGAGGCCTGAGCTTTTCTGGAAGCCACCACAGGTCTGTGCTGGAGAGAGCAGACGTCCCAACGAATTCCCCAAGCACAAAACAAAGCGAGATTTGGATCCAAACGCCGTCTCTGCCGTCGTGCCCGTCTGTCCCCCGGCTCGGGGCTGGCTCTGAGCAGCCCTTCTGCCAGCGGCTGACGCGCGACTCAGGCCCCAGACGGCGCCCGGGGTAAATAAATAATATTGACTAATTATGGCAAAGCGTCAGCTCAGCCATGCCAGCGTTTCAGAAACCTGGGAGAGGCTGGTGGGGAGCACGGGGAGGGCATGGAGCGATTTCCAAATCCCAGGGGCAGCACAAACAGCTCCAAGCCGCAGTTTTGGTGCTCGCTTTCTGCTTCCCCCCCTGGTTTTTGGAGCTGGGTCTGCGAAGCCTCACAAATCTCCTCTCATCTGTTCTTCTTCTCCTCTGGCCTTCCACTGAGAAGCAATAAACTCCCTTAAAGTGACAGCGGGGCCGGAGTTCTGTGTGGGAAGAGGCTCATCCAAGACTGACAAATGTCCTCAGCCTTCCTGCGCCTTGTCCAGCACATCAATGGATTCCCACCATCCCTCACCTGTGCTCCAGATGGATAATAAGTGTCTCATCCCAGAGAAATGCTCCTCCGACAGCTCCAAACCTCCCTGACTGCCAGGAATGATGGGGAAGGGCTCCCAGAGCTGGTTTTCTCCGCTCTGTCACAGCCAGGGAACGCTCTCCAGAGCATCCTTTATCTCCCTGTCTGCTCCGAGTTCCAGGGGAGGCTTTTCCAGCGCTCACTTCTTTGGGATCTCCCCGGGAACACACCCTAATTCTCTGACTGCTGTCACCTCCTCGGTGCCTCGTGAGCTCTCTCACCTCAAGGTTACGTTTCCTGGCGTTTGCAGCCTCCAGATTTATTGGCTGCCATGGGGTGATCCGGAACAGGAGTCTCCAGGGAGAGCAACAGCACCACCCTCATCCCAGGATATTTATTTTCCTGCAGTAACTCCACAGGATCCAGGACAGCTTTAAGGCTCAGGTTCAGCATGGATTTATCATGGCTCAGCAGCATCCACGGATCTGTCCTGCTGCCCTCAGCACCAGCCCCGAGTGACGCTGAGTTTTGTCCAGGATTGAATTTCCCCTGGATTTAACACTCGGGGACTGCAGCCTTCATTTTCCCTGTGTTTTACACCCGTGGCGTCCTTGTCCATCCAAGGAGAGCTGTGCCTCTGCTCCAACCCACTGATGGCTCCTCACAGTGGGTTTTCCTTCCTCATCCTATCAAGCCACCTATGGGAAAGACAATTTTCCTTCCTTATCCTATGAAGCAGCCCATAGGAAGGATTCTTTTCCTTCCTTACCCTATTAATCAGCCCTCTGGAAAGAGTGTTTTCCTTCCTTATCCTATCAAACATCCCTTAGGAGGAACTGTTTTTCTTCCTTATCCTATCAAGCAGCCCACAGGAAGGACAATTTTCCTTCCTTATCCTATCAAGCATCCCTTAGGATTATTATTTTCCTTCCTCACCATCCCAAGCGGTCCTTAGGAAGGCGTCCCCAAGCCAAACTGTCCCAGGGAGCTGCAAGCCTGTTGTCTGAGCACACACGACAATGTTTTTCCCCCCACCTCACTCCAGAAAGACAAAAGTCCTATTTCAGGACACGCCAGCCAGAAGGAAGTTCCCTAAAATAACCCCAGCTCCCACCGGAGGTGCTCAGCCGTGGCAGAGCTGCTGTGCCTTGGGCTGCAGGGATTCATCCTGCCGACACCTTCCCGGGGTTTTTATTCCAGTGACACCCACGCTCCGGCGTCTCGGTGTGTTTGAGGAAGGTCTGGAGTGTTCCTTGCTTTTATTTTTAGGCAGAGGCCGTCCCGAGCTTTCCGCCCCCGTGGGTGGGAGCGGTGTCGGAGCGTCTGGGGTGCCTTTGGTGACAGCTCAGTGGGAGGGGGTGACAGCCGGGCCCAGGGCTGTTCCAGCTCCCTCTGGAACCCGCTGGGTTCCTCCTCCTGCTCCCTCGTGTCTGTGTTTAGCTCCGGGACGGGAGCGATTCCCGATTCCCTCTGTGGGTGACAGACGCGTGGAGGTGAAGGCGCCGAGCTGCCGGTGCCACGTGTGACAAGAGAGTGGCAGTGTCCCTGCTCCTCCTGGGTCCCTGCCAGCTCAGGAGATCCACGTGGCCACCTGGCAGCATCACCTCCTCCTCAGGAGGAGCAGGAACAGCCCGGAGAGCTGGGACTGGAGCTGGGTGGGAGCTGGGATTGGAGTTGGGATTGGAGGCAGGGTTGGAGCAGAGATGGAGCGGGGGTTGCAGCTGGGGTTGGAGGCAGAGTTGGAGCAGAGTTGGAACTGGCGTTGGAGCTGGGATTGGAGCTGGGATTGGAGCTGGGTTGGAGCTGGGTTGGAGCTGGAGTTGTAGCTGGGTTGGAGCTGGAGTTAGAGCAGGGTTTGGGCCTGGCTGGTCACAGACTTTAGGGTCTGATGGCCACACAAAAGACACAGCCCCCTGTTAATGGGACAAGGGGACATTGTCTGTGCATCCTTAAGCTGGAAGGGTGACAATCTGGGAGCCCTAGGGTTAAGCTGGGGATTTCTTGGCATGTGGAAACGGCCTCAGGTTGTGCCAGGGCAGGCTGAAGTTGGATATTGGGATAATTTCTTCCCAGGAAGGGCAGTGGTGGAGTCCCCATCCCTGGGGGAATTTAACAGTGGATGTGGCACTTGGGGACGTGCTGGGTGGTGGCTTTGGCAGTGCTGGGGAATGGCTGGACTCGATGACCTTAGATGGCTTTTCCAGCCCGAACGATTCCACGATTCCCTGATTTCTGTTGCTGGGCGTGCCTGGCAGGGGTAGAACGAGATGATCTGCACGGTCCCTTCCATCCCAAACCATCCCGGAGTTCTGCAACTTCCCTCAAAGCGGAGCAGGAGCGGCAGCACAATCCGCTCACTTGGACATCTTTAATGTCCCGGAACCCTGGCAGAATCCCGCGCGCAGCCCGTTCCACAGAGAGAACTTCTCCTCAGACGACACCGACTGGAAACCCAACTCCCTTTTGTTGGAGCCGAAGGACGGAGCGAGCGCGCGGAGAATAAATAAAAACACCCGGAGAAAAGGATTGTGAAGGATGTCAGGAAGGGCCGAGTGTTCCATCTTAAATCCACGCCCGTGACAGACAGTGGATTAAACAGGAGATGAGTTACAGCTCCCCAGAGCGCGGCAACGCGAGTCCCCCTGCGCAGGCAGCGTGACAAACAACCCCTGATGTGGAGGAATAAAAATAAACCAGGGCTGGGATCAGGGCAGGCATCGCCGCTCGTATCTGCCACGGAAATCAGCTCCAGAGCTTGGGATGAGGATTTCAAATGCATGGATTCACTGGCGTAAAAGCTATGAAACCTTAAAGGAAAAACAGGGAGAGGTTGTGGAAAGAGCTTTTTCACTCTGGTGAAATAGTGAAAAAGGAGAGGGCCGTTCCAGCTGTTTCCAAAGGAAAGGATTCCCAGGAAAGTGGAAAAATCAGTCATTTCCAGAAGCACAAGAGAGCCCTGCACAGAGGACTGATTCTGAGAGGAGACCTGGAATCCTTATGGAGCATTTCCACTCCCCCCTGGACCTCCCCAGTTACTCAGATAGGGACAGAGTTACTATCGCTTCTTCACTGAAGTTATATCATGAAAAATCACAACACAAATCAGGGAATCGTGGAATCGTTCGGGCTGGAAAAGCCATCTAAGGTCATCGAGTCCAGCCATTCCCCAGCACTGCCAAAGCCACCACCCAGCACGTCCCCAAGTGCCACATCCACTGTTAAATTCCCTCAGGGATGGGGACTCCACCACTGCCCTTCCTGGGAAGAAATTATCCCAATATCCAACTTCAGCCTGCCCTGGCACAACCTGAGGCCGTTTCCACATGCCAAGAAATCTCCAGCTTAACCCTAGGGCTCCCAGATTGTCACCCTTCCAGCTTAAGGATGCACAGACAATGTCCCCTTGTCCCATTAACAGGGGGCTGTGTCTTTTGTGTGGCCACCAGAGCTCAAAACTCTGCCACCAAACCTCGGAGCTGAGCCTGGAATTGCCTGGGAGTCATTCCAGTGCCATCTGTGGATTTGCACCCACAGAGATAAAAATCACAGAATCCTGGAATGCTTTGGGTGAGAAGGGACCTTAAAAGCCCATCCGGTGCCACCGTGGGCAGGGACATCTTCCACTATCCCAGGTTGCTTCAGCTTGGCCTTGGATACTTCCAGGAATTCTGGGGCAGCCACAGCTCCTCTGGGAATTTCAACTTCCCAAATTGCTCCAAGATTTTGCTCCAAAAACCTTCTTGGGATATCCCAGAAGAATTTGCTTGCAAAGGGACTGCCAGAGATTTTGCACCTGGAGTGCTCCAACGTTCTCTCCACGCCAGTGCCTCCCTGCCCCTCCCCAGCTCGGCTGATCTGGGATGTCAAACACACCAGTGTCAAGGATTGGGACAGTTTTCCAAGGAATTCCCCTGGATCCTGAACGCTGAGAAGGAGCTGGTGGTGTGGGAGCAAGGAACCTTCACCTTCTCCCCACCAGTTTGGCTCCAAGCAGCTGAAATGAGGTGCTAAGAAGTGCTAGTAACTGCTTTCAAAAGCAGTTTACTTGAAATATCCCCATTTTCTCCGGGAAGAAAATGCCTGGGTTACCCAGGAGCTGAACACGGGCGATTTTACCGCTGGTGTTGGGTTTTTCCCTTTTCTTTGCTAATAAGGAAAGGCTGTGAAGCAGAAATCTGACACCCGGCAGTAGCACGGTGGGGCTTTATCCCCATCTCAGAACCCTTTTCCTTCATTCCACGTCATCTTCCCTGCTCTAATCTTCCCTGACAGGTGCTGGCTAAAAGCAGGAGCAGGGAAAAGGCGGTTTTCAGGGTTGGAAAGATCCGTCAGCAGCTCCTCAGCCCGCTCAGGGTGTGACTTCTCACATCCTCTCCGTGCCCGGAGCTGTGGCGGATCCATCCTGCCTGGTGCTGGGTCAGAGCTCTCCCAGAGACCAGGAGAGGGACCGGGAGCAGCAGCTGAGGGTTGGAATCACACCCATCCCGTCCCTGACGCGGGAACTTTTCACACATGGCAGCGAAAGGAAATTTGCCGCCCCTGTGAGCTCTGACACCTCGCGGTGTAACACGTCGGGTGTTCCAGGCTGGGAGCTGCCACGTTCCAGGATGTCTTGGCATTTGGAAGACCCAGGAAAAGTCCAAACTTCCCCTCTTTTCCAAAACTGGATACTTCTACCCTTTCCCAGCGACTGCTCCCAAAGCTGGGCGAGGGATGTGGTTACTTTGGAAGGTGGAGTTCTTCAGGTGTCCCTGCCCATGGAAGGGCAGGTGGGACAAATGGGTTTAAACTGAAAGAAAGGGAAGTTTACGTTGGATTTTAGGAGGGAATCTCCCTGTGAGGGGCTGGGATGGAATTCCCAGAGCAGCTGTGGCTGTCCCTGGATCCCTGGGAGTGTCCAAGGCCAGGCTGGAGCAGCCTGGGACAGTGGGAGGTGTCCCTGCCTGTGGCAGGGTGGCACTGGATGGGATTTGAGGTCCTTCCAACCAAACCATCTTTTTAACATCCATGATTTAGTGACACGAGGAGACATTTTGGGTCCCTGAGTCCAGATTTTCCCCCTCTGGAGCCTCAAGTCTCCGGGATCTCCCTACTAACGATTCCCAGATCCAATGGCACTCGACCATCTCGGCTTCCCCGAAGGGTCCTGAAGGCACAGCATTCCCATCCAACCATCCCAGGAGGGCATCCTCCTTCCCCCGGATCATTGAAACACTTCCCACTTCTGAGAGCGGGACACGGAATTTGGGGAGAAACTTCTGGAGGCAGAAGAGCAAATCCTCTGCTTCTCCTCCTCCTCCATTACTGCGATTTTCTCTTCCCACCTCTCCGGGAATGCTGCTCGAGGAGAGGGGCCGTGACAGCTCCTCGGCACTCACCACGGAAAACCCGCTTGAAAAGATGTTCAGGAAGTTCAAGGAGCTGCCAGCACCTTTTCTGAAATCAGAATCTGGGATTTTTCACAGGTGCAAGGGAAGTTTATGCACCAAAATTCCATTGGGTGGCCGCAGGATTTGGGGTCCTGACTTCCTTGGGTTCCTGCAGAAATCCCTGTCTGGTTCTGGGTTTCCATTCCAGCTGGGGAAAGAACAGTTTGGGGTTAAAGCACCAAAACAAAATTAGTTTCTAACAGAGAGAGGATCCAGAATTCAGTGAGCTGCTCCCAGTAAAAGCTGAAAAGAAGGATTTGCATCCTTGGATTTTTTTCCCAAAATAAAATGGAGTTTCTGTGATGGAAGAATCCAAATTTTACAGTGAGCTGAGTCCAGCAGAACCTGGTTTTAGCTGAGCAAAAATAAATCTTCTGGACCAAATCCTCCTCCTACAGGTTCTGTAGAGCCTCCAGGGCCTCCAGTGCCCTTGCTCTGGATTTATCTGGATTTAGTTGCCCTGATCCCTGATGCTGAATGCAGGAATTTCACATTCCTGGGAAAAAGATGGACCCTGCTCCAGGTCCCCATGAGGAACCGGCCCTGTCCTCCCCAACCCAAACTGCTGCTCATGTTTTGAATACAATTGACATTCCCCAGGAATTCCTGCTTCCAAGACAAGGCCCAGGGAAGCATCTCCGCCCGGATCCTGCTTCCATGAAAAAGCTGCATGAGCTGACCCTGGCAGGAATTAAAAAATAAAATTACAGCCACGTTTCTGACCCATTTTAAGCAAAAAACCAAGAGAAATCGTGGGCTTTCCTCTCTCTTCTGAGGCTGAATAATCCACATTTCCATCAGTATAAACCCGGAGCCATGTTTTTAAAGCACTCCTTAATCCATGGATTTTTTGTTTTTCCAGGGAAAGGCTCTGATCTGCAGCGTATCTAAATCAATGCCAGCCAGTTCGAGGTGCAAGACCCGGAGCGTTGAGTTTCCTGTCAGGTGGATGCACACGGACATGGATCACAGCATTCCCCCAGGGAAACTCGGGGATAAAGCAGAATCAATTATTGGATTTTTCTGGCTGTGGTTTCGCTCGGCGTCTCCATCACTCTGGAATTAGGAAAGCAGAATTAATTTTATTTTTTTTTTTGACTCTTCTCTGCACGGTTGGGTTTGCTCCCACTGAAAAGGGACAACCAGGATTGTCACAGCCCCAAAGGGGATCTTCCATCCTTCCCTCCTGGACTGTCATTCCTGATCTCAATTCCCACATATTTTCCTTGTTCTTAGAAGAAATTCTGAATTAACTGGAAAGCTTTGAAGGTCTCTCAGGTAGGGAAGGGGTTAAACCTCGGTCTCCCTCCTCCATCTCTCATCTATCAAACTTTGGAGAAACTCCCTAAAATCCCAAATCAAACCCAGCTACACAACCCAGATAAAAAATTTGGGATTGATGCCCAGCTGGTGCCGCGTGGCTCAACTTCCCCACGACCCAGTGAAGCTCAGGGCCCTCCTGCAGCCTAAATCTGGTGGTTTTACACATTCACACCAATTTTACCATGGAATGTCCCAGAACCAAGTCCTGATGGATTAAGAGATGAGCCTGGGAATGGAGAGAGTCCAGCCTTGGACTCTCTCTGTGCCAAGAACTCCCCCTGAGAAAATGGGAGAGTTTTGAATAATACAGAAAGACAGATATCAATATATATATATATATATATATGAAAAAAATGCATACATACATGTATAAAGTGTGTATATTCGTGTGTATATATGAATAAAAACTTTAGTATATAGATAGGAATATGAAATAAATATAAATATAAGCATAGACATAAATACATAAATAAACATAAACAAATAGAAATTGAAAAATATAACTGGCCTTCACCAAAGCCTCCTCTCTAGCACAGGGATAAAACCTTCTGCCTTTGTCAAATATTTTCAGAGGAATATGATAATATAAAGAATATTTATATTATATATTCTTAATTTATATTATAAATATTATAATTGGAGAGTATTTAACTACTCATGATCAATATTGATTATAACAGCATCAATAGCAACCATACAATTAATCACAGTTATTAATTAGAAATAATAGCCATAGTTAGAGGTAACAGATAATGGGCAGGAAATGAAATGTTAGAGGTTGTTTTTCTTTGGTTCTGTCCAGGGATTTGACACAATCCAATGGATTCCAGTTGAGTACAGCCAGGAATCCCTGAATTCCTGATCCAACAGCCAGGAATCTCTGAATTCCCGATTGCACAGCCAGGAATCCCTGAATTCCTGATGCACAGCCAGGAATCCCGGTGTTTCTGATTCCCTGCTGCTCTGCCATAGGATCGCGTGAGGGATTCAAATGTCCCTTTACCTTCAGACATTCCCAGCTGTGTTTGATGGTCTCGTTTTCCTTCCCAGTCTGGAGCGGGAGCCTGAGGGGGGCACAGGGAGCCAGCACCTGGTACTGGGAAATCCAGAGCGTCTTGTGCCGAGAGGGAAGATTTATTTTGTTGATGATTTTTCCTGACTTTCAGTCCCCCCAGCTGGCTGGGATGCAGATTCCAGTACTGCCCGAGGCATCCTCTGTCTGGAGGAACAATAAAACTTCCCGGTGCCAAGGGAGCGGCGCCAGATGAGCCCATCTGGCAGCTCATTCCCCGCCATTAATGTGGAATGTGGTTTTCGGGAGCTCGTTCACTCCTTGTTCCCAGAAATTCCCAAGGGTCCTCGGGTAAACTGCAAGGAACATTTGGAGGATGCTCATGAAACATTTGGAGAGGGGGAAGAACATTTCTGACAGCCAGGAGATCGTCCCCGGATGGCTGATGCAGGGGTGGGATCGCAGAATCACAAAACGATGGAATTATTTGGGTTGCAAGGGACTTAAAACCCATCCGGTCCCACGCCCTGCCCTGGGCAGGGACAGCTCCCACTATCCCAGGGTGCTCCAAGCCCCGGCCAGCTGGCCTTGGACGCTGCCAGGGAAAGGGATCTGGTGTGTCCATGTCTCTCCCACACTGGGAGCTCGGGATGAGTCTCCCAGAGCCGAGGGAAAGGGAATAATCCCCTTCCACCCACCTGTCCCTCCCAAATCAGGCTTCAGGTGCAGCATCCGCTGCTGCCTTCCCGAAATTCCCAGCTCTAAAAGTCTTGCAGGAGATGCATTTTTGATCCACCAGAACCTGGGAGCTCAATTTCCCATCCCTCATCCTCCGCACGGACAAGATCCAGTGGACTGGGTCTCACAGAGAATTCCAGAAGGATTGTGCCTGCCTGGGCTGTTTTGGCTGTATATTTCCACCAATCCATTCGTCAGCAGCCCCATTCCCATGCCTTTGGAGGTATCCACGTCTGAGTGCAGTATCAATTCCCGGGCTCTATTGATTCCCAGCCCTGCTCCGAAGGGCACTGACTCATCCTGCGGAGCTCCGGCAGAGGAGCTGCTGATAAAAACAACATTTAACATTCGGAGCCAGAGGATGGGGATGAGAAACGCTGCTCCATCCCAGACACCCCGGGATTGTGAGCTGGATGCACAGCGGGAAGGCTTTTCCCCCTGCCCTGATGCTGAACGCGCTTGCTTTCAATGGGATCGTTTTTGTGGGATGTGATGCCTTTTCAGGACTGCCTAAAAAAAGAGGCCAGACAAAATTAAGGGAATAAAAAGCTGTTCTATTTATTGAAGGGCCTCAGGTACCTTTAGGGCAGACAAAGCCCCCCAGGGGCTGCACCCAAAATGGACAATGGGGTTTCACACTTTTGTAAGTTTGGTCCCTTTGCAGATGGGGGTTGATCTCCCAATTCCACCTTCAGGTAATGAAGTCATTTAGCCCAAGTTTGCTGCCCCCGAGTCACTTTTGTTTCCATCCCTGGGGGCCCGAGGCAGCGAGGGCTCCTTGATTCCCAGGCCTGGAGAGGAATTGCTGTGTCTGGGCACAGCGGGAGAGCAGGAGCTGCCACGGAACGTGGAGCTGAGAGTGATCACTAAAGAATTACAGGATTTCAATTTTATGGAAAAGATAAAAGCTGAAATCCTAAGGCATCAGACAGATTTGCTGAGATAACAGGGAATGACTTCCCACTGACAGAGGGCAGGGTTAGACGGGATATTGGGAAGGAATTCTTCCCTGTGAGAGTGCCCAGAGGAGCTGGGGCTGCCCCATCCCTGGAATTGTCCCTCCCAACCCCACCTGTCCTGCACAGCCCTCGGGACTGGCATCACTCCGGGTGATGCACAGCCTATGAAAAAGTTCCAGTGGAGAATTTCCTTCTGTGTGTGAACGCTGGGAGAGGACGCAGAGGGTTTCTGGAGAGGGAAGTTTTCCCCTGCCCACATCAGAACACAACGACCCCGTTTTTATTCCCTCCAAGTGTTCCAGCTGGGCTCTGAACTAGACTGAGGAAAGGACTCACAGGATCCTGGAAAGGTTTGGGTTGGAAGGACCTTAAATCCCATCCAGTGCCACCCCTGCTGTGGGCAGGGACACTTTTCACTATCCCAGGCTGCTCCAAGCCCAGTCCAACCCGGCCATGGACACTTCCAGGGATCCAGGGGCAGCCACAGCCTCTCTGGGAATTCCATCCCAGCCCCTCCCCACCCTCAGACCTCGCACCAGCTGGAGCTTCAGAAAACGTATCCAGACTCTTAAACTTCCAGTACCAATTTTGATTAAAGCTAAAAGGATGAAAAAGGGAGTGGAGAGAGAGAAAACTGCACATCCCAGCCTGGGAGAATCATCCCTCAGTCCTGGATCAATAACGCCTGAGGAGCTCCTCTCCCAGAGCTCTCATCGATTTCCACCAGAACCCGATTCCAGGGGAGCCAGTGCCACCTACTGAGGTGATTTCTCACTCTTGTGGCATTTTTCTTGATAATTATGAAAACATCTTTATTTTTTTTTTAAAGCAGCAACTGTGAGATTAATGAGCATCCCAGCTTTTGATGCCTGTTTGTCTTCCCGGGGAGAAAAACCTCCAGGAACTCAGAATAAAACCGTGAGTGCCCCGCCCAAAAGGCAAAACACACACGGAAGAGCCCTAAGGTGGGGTTTGATTTGCTAAGCACATTTTTTTCCTCCCTCCCATGACCTCATGAGCTCCTCTGCCCAACCTCACCTTGTCGGGACACATTTGATGGGAATCCAGAGGGATTAAAGGAGTGGGTGTGGTGGCTCCGGTGCTGGGAATGCAGCATTCCTTCTCTCTGACTCCAACGTGGCCAGGAATTTGACTCCAGTGGCTCCTCACACCTTTAAAAGACAGAGGTAAAATGGTGTCATACAAAAAATCTGTGGCTGCCACATCCCTGGAAGTGTCCAAGGCTAGGAAATGAACCTTGGAAATGAGAATGTGCTCAATCCTTCCAATGCTTCTCTTTCATTTTTTCCTTCATGGAAACCTCACAGCTCTGGGAGCCTTGCGGTTCTTCTTGATCCTAAGGAAGTCATGCTACAAAAATCCCAATTCCACTACAATAACTGAAATAAAAGAAACACTGGGACTCTGATTAACTCAATCCATTATTAATTTAATGGACTTTATTCTAATACAGGCCAATAAGTGAAGGTTTTTGAGTCAAATCAGCATTTGGGACCATTATGCAGAATTTTCCCGACAGCTCCACCTTTTTTATTCCCATCCCTAAATCCAGCCCTACCCGTGCCTGCAATTAAACACAACAGGAAGAGAATTAAATGTGGGCTTGGACACAATTTTTAATGAGGATGTTTTCCAGGACTGGGGCCAAATGAGCCTAAACCCATCAGTGCCCAGAGGTGAGTGTGGAGCTGCAACAGGGAGAGGAGAATCAGAAAGTTTCCCATTTGGACTAAACCCGAAGCATTAATTAGGACATTAATTTAATTCTCCTTCCTATGTCAGCTTTTAATTAAGCCTTCATTTGCCCTCCGAAGCTGGCTTTGGGATTGCACGGAACTGCCACGGAGTCTGTGGCATCCTAAGGAGCGTTGCCAGCTCTGGGCCTGGGGGTGGCTGGGCAGAGGGGACAAAGGGACACAGCTGTCACCCGGGCTGGGGGCCTTGGCAGAGGGAGGACAGAATTCCTGAGGCTGCTCCAAATCCCAGCACAAAAGCTAGGATCTTCCACTTACCTGGATCTCTGCAGATGCCCAAATTCCCCCCATTTCAGAGCGGGCTCTAAAATTAATGCATGGAAATTCCTAATGGTGCCTTTTTGCTAAACCCAGCTTGTTCAATGTAATATCTGGTGGCTCTCCATTCATTACTCCTCGATTTCAACTTTTTAAAGCCTTCTTTTCATCCCAGGATATTGGATTTGATAAAGCAACAATGGCCTCAGCAGAGGAAAGAGCTTTTCCCGGGATTATCTTTCCTGCTTCAGCAGGATCGTCCTTCTCCACCTCGCTCCCCAGTGTGTGCTCTCCATTCCTCATTTCCACGGAGCAAGGAACACCCAGAGCCACCCAGACATCAGGGTGACCTCAGCCACTCCACCACCAGGAAATTTTATGGGAATTAGGACCGGGATGTGGATAAAGACACAGGATGGAGTTGGATAATCTGGATTGGAATCGTGGTCTT
Organism: Tichodroma muraria; assembly: GCA_013390105.1. NCBI lineage: Eukaryota > Metazoa > Chordata > Aves > Passeriformes > Sittidae > Tichodroma > Tichodroma muraria. The sequence goes on along the minus strand of WAAG01002485.1, from coordinate 357,182 downwards.
ACCCCAGTCTCCCTGGATGATGCTGGAAAAGCCATTTCCCAGGAGAGTGGAATAACAGTTTCTAACCCCCGGAAGGATCCATTTATAATTCTTGGGGAAGGCTGGAAATCCTTCCACATCCTGCACAAAAATATTGGTTCAGTCAGGAAACAGAACAGACTGTTGGATCTATGGAGAGGGGGTGAGGGCCTGACTTCCCGGAGAAACGCCGCATCCCTGGAATGTTCCAGGCCAGGTTGGATGGGGCTTGGAAGGTGTCCCTAAGCTCCCTTCCAAACCATTCCATGGTTCTACAACTCTGTGTTCCCACAGAAATCCTCAGTCCAACGCTTCCAGAAAAACCTCAGGGCAGAAAATCATCGAGAAGAGAAAACCCTTCCCCTCTGGGAAGGAGCCAGTGGATCATCACCGGGTACTCTGCCAGCCCAGCAAAACCAGTAGGAATCCACTGGTGAATTTGATGGAGCAAGAAGAATTTTCCTGGTCATTTTCCTGCAGAACCAGCAAAGAGATTTTTGCCGTGCTCCAGACGCGACTCAGCAAAGTCCCTCCCTGTCATTCCTTCCCCTCTTTCCAGGAAATTTGACCAAGCATGAACTTTGGCAGGGGGGCTGTGGAGGATATTCAAGTGAGATATATATTGCTGTATAAAATTAAGAAGGGAATCAGTTAAAAATCATTTTAATCAGGAAAACAAATGGAGAAAGGAACGGAATGATCCCTTGTAGACCGCTTTTGACATTTGTGAATTTGTTTTGTATTCCCTCTCCCTCAATAAACTGAAGGATGACTGAGTTCATTTCACGGGAGATGGATTGGATTTTCTCTGAGCAACTCTGCTGTGTCCATGGAATTCAACCAGAAAAAAAACCAAACAGCTCTGTGCTTTAAAAAATCCTGGATTCTGCGTGATCAGAGCCCAACTGCACCACTGGGGCAGGGGAGCAGCACTCCCTGTCTGGGAGGGAGGTGATTTTCTGATGGTTCTGGGGAATATTCGGGGGAAATTTCAAGCCAGTTTGCACTGAGACACAGCCATGAACACCAAACTGAAGAGTTTAATTGATGTGCAAGCCGTCACCCAACCCAAATTATGTTTGTGTTTGTTTTTGTTTTTTTTTGTGGGGAGCCAGTTTGGAAGTGGAAGAGAGAAGAAGGTGGAAATCAAAGTGGACAAGGGGGAAATCAAAGTGCACATGAGAGAATGGCTTCCCACTGCTAGAGGGAGGGGAGAGGTGCCATATTGGGAAGAAATTCCTTCCTGGGAGGGTGGGGAGGGGCTGGGATGGAATTCCCAGAGAAGCTGTGGCACCTCTGAATCCCTGGAAGTGTCCAATGCCAGGCTGGAGCACCCTCGGACAGTGGGAGGTGCCCCTGCCCATGGCAGGGGGTGGAATGAGAGGATTTTAAGGTCCTTCCGACTCAAAGCATTCCAGGATTCTGTGATCCTATGAGAGCAAACAGCAGGGGATGAAGAGGGGATTAGAAAAGCCACCGAGGCTCGAGGCTCGGTTCTGTCCGGCTGGATGAGGTGTTTTCCCTCCCAGCCGAACCCAGAAAGGTCCCCACCACTGGGCTCTGTGCCTGCGGGTTGAGGAGGCTTTTCAATATTGTAGGAAAGCTGGTCTCTCCTATTTTCAAGGAAATCGCTGTCAGCGCAGGGTTTTTGTCAGGGCAGCCCCCGCCAAAGCCTCTGCAGTGACCGATGAGAAAAGAAAAGGACGAAGCAGGAAAAGTAAATAAAACTAAACGCAAAACCTGCTTATTCCTGGCAGAGACAGAAAACAGGGAGAGGGAGAGGCTCTCCTGCCACCTGGGAGCTCCTTACATGGATCAGCCACCACTGAAGGCTCCCAATAAATCTGCAGCCTGGATACCAGAGCTGCAGGACAGGTCGGATCGGGCACGAGCTCCCTTGAGGATTTTGGGGAGATGGAAGATGAACATGAGCCCTTTATCAGTTACACCTCTGGTTTTTAAGCTTCTGGGCTTCTTTTGTTATTTTAAGTATTGAGGGGAATAAGGAAACACGTTTTATTTATTTGTGGGTATGAGAGAGACCATAAAGCCAAAGTAAATCCCGATCCAAAGCCTTGGCTCTACAATTCCATCATTGCACGAGCCTGGCTCCAAAATCAGAGTGCAAAATGTCAGGGAGAACACCTCTCCCTGTCTTTTCAGCCAGATAAACTCCCCACCTCCACACATGCTCCTCTCCTCCCTCGGCAAAGCCACAACACCAATAAAAATATTTCCGTGAGCTGTTTTTTTCCCCCGCTGGGATTTTTCCCACGTATTCCCTCACTGGCAGCAGGTGAGGATGACAAGGAAATCACCTCCAGGCCAGCATGGGCCGCGCCCCACGCAGGAATTTGCAAATGGGCTTCACCATTTAGCACCAGATGGTTGCTCAAGATTTAGCAGATCCATTGCCAAAGGACTACTTTGGGAAATTGTTGGGGTATTTTTCCCCCATCCCTCGGCTCAGGCTCCTCGGAATGCTGCGAACACTCGGTGCAGACGCCGAGGACACGGAATTATTTCATGCTCCACACCTCACTGAGCTGGGACCCTGCAGAGCCAAGGGGGCTTGGGTGCAGTTCCTTCCTCCACAACAGACGGGGATGAGACAGGCCCTGGGAAATACTGCAACCATGGATTAGGGAATTAGGAGAAATTCCTTCTGGCAGTCCCTCCCAGCCTCTCACACACCCAATTCCAGCTTTTCCATCCCCAATAACACTTCAGTCTGTGATGTCCGGGCTCTCAATTCCCTCTCCTTAAAGTTTTTCATAGAATCCCAGCATGGTTTGGGTTGGAAATGACCTTAAACTCCTCTGCCATGGGCAGGGACACTTCCCACTATCCCAGTTTGCTCCAGCCTGGCCTTGGACACTTCCAGGGATTCAGGAGCAGACACAGCTTCTCTGGGAATTCCACCCCAGCCCCTCCCCATCCTCAAAGGGAAGAATTTCTTCCCAATATTTAGTCTAAACCTTCTCTCTTTTGGTTGAAAGCCACAACTCTGTGTGGGTGGCAAAATCCTAAAACCTTCTGTGACCTGGATGAATCGCAAGGAGTCCCTTGCTCCTTCTCTCTCTCATCCTGGTCAGCCCCAGCTCCGACCGCTTTGTGGCCCACACACCAAATCTTGTGAAAACATGAGGAATAAGGACATCAGCAGATCAAAAAATGCCCCTCGCCCCTCTTGGTCACTCTCAGACCCTCACACTGAGCAGATTCCGAGAGGATTCCTCAGCACAGGAACCCTTTACCTTAAGAAAGGCCATTTTTACTCTCAAAAATACATTTTTTTTTGCCTTTTTTCACAGTAGTGAGTTACAAAGACTTACTCGAACAATTAATCATTCCAGGAGCACCCCAGGCCATTGCAGCCACAGCTGGTATTATGAATTTCAGACAGCCCACACTTCTCACTGGAATAATAAACATTTTCAGAAATATTAAACAGCCAACGCTCTGAGTTAGGCAGAACCTGAAGGTTTTCTTGGTACAAAATCACATCATCACAAAATCATTGGAAAAGCTCTCTAAGGTCATGGAATCCAGCTGTTCTCCCAGCCAAGCCCAATCCTAACCCATGCCCCCAAGTGCCACATCCACACATTTTTTAAACACCTCCAGAGTATTCAAACCAGGCTGAAGACCTTGACTCGAGCATCTTTATGAAGGGAGATGCAAGACCAGTGCAGGAATGAATTTTAAATACTCACTCTCATGGATGAAGTAGAAAAGCTCCCGTGGAACACCCGGCAGGACAAAAGCACCTCTTTAATATTTTTAAAAAGAACTCTACCGTATCCTCTCTCTTCATCTGCCTCGTCTCACCAAGCAAAACCCGCGTAAAGCCAATTAGAGCCCATTTGTCACAGGGCAGAGCTAACACCGAAACACTCCTGCTCTGCTCCCAGCTCACTCGCCGCTCCTCCGAGTCACAAATCACAATAACCATTCCCTGGAAATCGTAGGAGAGGAGCTCGAAATCCTGCTGAACTCAATGAGCCATTAAATGGCTGACAATATTCTTTATAGGAACCACGAATAGTTAATTAATCCCCAAATATGAGTGATGAGTGTGAGTAATTATCACCGTAGATCCTGATCAAGGGATCTGCAGCAAGCATAAAATGACATTGCTCCACGTACAGCAGCTCACACCGGCTGGGAGACTGCTCCTAAAAGTTTGGGCTTGGCTTTAGAATATGGAAATCCCAGATGGGAACACTCAGTTCTGTTCCCAGTGTGCCACTGCACTGACTTTTCATGAAATCTTCACTTATTTTTTTAATCACTTCTCCTATTTGTGTCGCTTTTGTCACTCTCGGCATGGACAGAGGGTCTGTCTATTCCTTCATCTTCATCGCTATAAGAACCTCTTATCCTCGTTCCTGTTCCTTCACACCTCCTAGATTAACAATTCCAGGGGCTCCCTTCCCTTCCTTTTCCTTTCCCTTCCCTTCCCTTCCTTTTCCTTTCCCTTCCCTTCCCTTCCCTTCCCTTCC
>WAAG01002485.1:324101-342345 GCA_013390105.1 Tichodroma muraria | reverse complement strand
GGGCTGTTGCCGGGCTGTTGCCGGGCTGTTCCCGGGCTGTTCCCGGGCTGTTCCTGGGCTGTTGCCGGGCTGTTGCCGGGCTGTTGCCGGGCTGTTCCCGGGCTGTTGCCGGGCTGTTCCCGGGCTGTTCCTGGGCTGTTGCCGGGCTGTTGCCGGGCTGTTCCCGGGCTGTTCCCGGGCTGTTGCCGGGCTGTTCCCGGGCAGGCAGACCCGCCTCAGGCCAGGATTAGCGAGGCCGGCTCTGCCGAAGCACCCAGAGCGGAGCTGCGGCCCTGAAGGGGAACCTGAGCCCCCGGGAAAAGCTCCTGGGCCTGGGAGAGGGGCCCGCGCCCAAGGCGAGGTAGGAGCCACCGCAGGCCCCATGGCCTTTCCTCACTGTTCAAATAAACAGCTCCGGGCACTCTGATCCCGCGGCTCGGGGCGATTCCCGGGAGCTGGAATTCCGCACCAAATTCAGGCAGACTCGGGGGGCTCGTATCTGTACCCGCACAAACCCGCAGAGCTGTCTGTGGATGAGCCTGTGCGGGATGAAACGCACACGGGACAGAGGGGTTTGAGAATGGAAAATAACACAAAGGCCTCTGCTCATTTTGCTGTATTGATTCCAGCACCAGCCACGGCTGCGCTCACCTTTCAAAGCAATCAGAAATCCTGCAATGAAAGGAGGGGCTGCAATTCCCAGGACTTCCAGTCAGTCCCTCTTTTCCTGTCTGGCTCATCCCGGCAGGTAAAAGTGTTGCGCCAAGCTGAGGGCACAAGTTCAGGATTCAGGAGCAATTCCTCGCTGAAACTCCCTAGGGGTGACTCAAGCCCCCGTGTCTCAGTTTCCCTGCAAAGCTGAGCTGAGATTTCCCACCCCACACAGAAACTGGGAATATTCAGTCACCAGGCACCGACTGGGAACGGGCAACACCAAAATAATTAACATTTAGCGCTAACAACCCCTGTGCTTTTAACCACATTTTAATTGCATTGGCACCTGTATTAATTAATTTTTTTTAATTGCGTATTCTGATATTTTCAGCTCAAAATCTCAGCAAAGAAATTGACCAGTAAAGGAAATTGATCAGTAAAGGAAATAGGACTGACTTCATCCCCACACAGGATCCTGCCAAGGAGGAAAAGCTGCCAATTCCTTCCTTTTTTAAGAGTCAAACCCCACCTAGAAAGCTAATTAAACTGATAAATTTGATTATAAACATGACATCATCCCGCTCTGGATCCCGGATGAGCTCCAGACAAAACCTCCTTGTCACCTGCACGCCCCATGAACGCCTCCATGTGTTTATCCTGAAAGAAATCTAATTCCCTTCATTTACTCTGCCCTAAAGTTGGGGAGCAAACTATATGTTTAATTATAAACTTTCCACTCAGAGCAGCTGTAATTAATGAGCCAAGGAATCTGCAATATGCCTGGAGCAACCCGGATTCCTCCCGAGGACCCGGCGCCGCTCGTGGCGCAGTTCGAGTCACTTCCCATTAGTTTTAGGAGCTGGAGTGCCCACCTAAGGCATTAATCACGGAATGCTACAGCTCCCAGACTTTTAATTACCCACACGCGGTGTGCTGTACACGGATTGTCCCACCCTGGTAATAAATGGCCTTCCCGGGGCTACCGAGGGCCTTGCTGGGGCTTGGTTCGTGTTGTTCAGTTTTTATGCGAGGTTGTTGGAAAAAATGTGATTCCCAGCGCTGGGAATGGCTCTGGAATGGGGCAGAATGAGCTGAAGCCTGGAAATAATGAGGGATTAACACGGTCTGGAGGGCAGGATGCTGATGGGGGAGAGAATTTGGGCACCACTTCCAGCTTTTTTCCCTCCTCTCTGAGAACGCCTTGTCACCAAGTCCCTTCTGCAGTGGGGTCCTCTGGAAGTGAAATCTCTCCTCCCTGCTGCCTCTCCACAGGTTCTGAACTAGAATTTTGGGATAATTTTGTCATTTTCCCCCCCTTATTAAGTCAAAATGACCCATTGGACAGCACGAGGTGTCAGTCCAGCTGTAATTCCCTCTGTGCTCTAAGGAAAACACTACAGAAGAGACTGGGTGGTTTCCCAGATCATGGAATCATGGAATTATTTGGGGTGGAAAGGACCTTGAGGACCATCTAATTCCAATTCCCCTGCCGTGGACAGATCCTTAACAACGGCTTGGAGGAAGGGGTTGAGTGCAGCCTCAGGAAGTTCGGTTTAAGCCCCGGTGGGGATTTAACAGCGGACGTAGCACTTGGGGACATGGTCAGTGGTGACCTCAGCAGTGCTGAGGAGTGGCTGGATTCGATGATTTGGCTTTTCCAACCCAAACAATTCCACGATTTGTTGATTCACCACCATTTGCCCCTGGATGAACGGCTTTTACTGAGGTGATTTTTCTCCAGCACAAGGGGAACCACCCCAGCTCTGACTTCCAGAGGACTCTGCAAAGCTGAAAGGAGAAAAAAAAAAAGTCCTTAACAAAGTGATCTGAGAGGGAAAGGGAGAACAGAGGAGTTCATAAAATTGCATAATTTGAATTGGGGCCAAATGGGGAAGGTTTGGATTGGTGTCAAATGGGAAAATCAGGGTGAAAATACCTGGACTTATTGCTGCTCCAGAGGAGAAATAGCACCTCTGGCAGTATTTCAGTTTATCTTTGTGGAAAACAAACATGATTTGAAGATAAAAAGAACCTGCAAGAAAAATCACTTCACCATTTTCCCTTAGTAGAATAAAATAAATGAAAAAAAACATCTCTGAGGTGTCCTTTTCCTAAAATCCTCAGCTGTTTTCCATAGAATTCCCCTATAAGTGGGATCACAGAATCCCAGAATGGTGGGGTTGGACGGGACCTTGAGGATCACCCAGTGCCACCACCTGCCACGGACAGGGACACCTCCCACTGGAAGAGGAACTGGCCTTCCCACTCATGTCCAGTACAGGTGCAACTGCACCACTGGAATCCCTGGGAATCAGATTTCCAGGCCCCACGGGTCCCTCTTTACATCCAGGAACAAAGCACCGACAAGCAGGGGACGGGAGCTTGTGAAACATTTAAACCCGAGGCTCAGAATTTCCCTTTCAAACGCTACAAAGGTGTGGTTGTTGGAATATTTATACCCTGCTCGCCTGCCTGGCTCACGGCTGCTGAAATTTTCATTCAAGGACGAGGCAGTAAAAGCAGGAAGTTTTGTAAAATGGGAGAACGGGCATGGAGAAGGAAAAGGGGGATCTAATTCGCCGTTCTCTTGTTGGAGCCCTAGCCCGGGTGTGCAAACAGCTCTTCTGTCCTCAACAGATCCTTGAGTAAAGACCCTGTGAGAGGACACTCCTGCTCCTGCTCTGCCTCCAGCTGCAATTCCCAAATCCTGTCCTTGGACGGAATATCCCCTTTGTTCTCCAAGTGTACTGTGTGTTATTCCCAGGACAAACAGGCTTTTCCAACCCAAATAATCCCATGAGTCTGGAGTCTTCTCCATCCTCCCTGTGATCACGTGAGTTTTTCAGGGGTTGGATTGTTGGGGTCTTGAATCCTGCCCAAGTTCTGCACCTCCTGCTCGTGTCTGAGCCCAGAATGATGTGAAAATATTCCCAGGCTGGGGAGCAGGTCCCCAGAGAGCCCCGTTAGTCACAGCCGCTCTACGGAGATCTTGAGATCTGACTCTGCCTCTCTGTGAGGCCACACGTGCCGTTCCCAGTGTTTTAACATTTCCCTGGGATTTGGGGGCAAACCCGCCTCATTTACTGGTGCATTCATAGTTTTCCCTGAGTTGGAGGTGGGTGGAAGGACGTGGTTTTATCACAGCTGCCAAAACCAGACCTGCATCGTTCTGTCTGTGCCTGCTCCCAGGCAGGTCAGGGAATTCCATCCCAGCCCCTCCCCACCCTCACAGCCAGGAATCCCTTCCCAATACCCCATCTAATCCCCCTTTTTCCAGTGGAAGCCATTCCCTGTGTCCTGTCCCTCCATCCCCAGTCCCTCTCCAGCTCTCCTGGAGCCCCTTCAGGGGCCCTGGAAGGGGCTCTGAGCTCTCCCTGGATCCTTCCCTTCTCCAGGCTGGACATTCCCATCTCTCCCAGTCTGTTTCCATAGCAGAGTCTTCCCCTGCTCAGAAATTTTTGACAAATCCATGGGGAACATCTCAGTCTGGACAAACCTGTGCCACTCCTGAGACGCCTCAGGTGACATCACCTTCATCAGCTTTTCCTCCTCAGACACTTCTTCCCCCCCTCTCAGGCACAGACCTACCTAATGACTGTCAATTAGCACTTAAGCACTAATTAGGGCTATATTTGAGTGTCTAAAAGCAGCTTCAGCTCTATTTGTGCTTCTTGATGTAAAGGAAAAGAAAAAACCCCTCATCATTTTCGGCAACTCTTCCCTGCTAAATTTATCAAAGCCTTTAAATAAGACAGGTCTCAGAGAGAATACTGGGAATGGGGAAAACTTGATATTCCTTAGATAACGGAGTTTTTTTTGGTCTTGATAAACTGTCTCTATTTATGGTATTTATCAGAGTGAGATGGTGATTCTCTAATGTATTAAATGTGTCCTCTGCCTTCAAAAACAGCTGCTTCAGGACAACACTTAAAAATCTTCTTCACAAAGTATAAAATAAACAAAGATTTGCTCCCAGCCCTGAATTCTCTCAGTGACAAAGAAATGAAACTGCTGAGCTCCAATGAAGGGCTAGAAAAGACAATGATTTTCCCCAAATCCAGTTCATGGAACCACCTAGCCACCCTGGGGCTGTGGGATGTGTGGGGATCCGGAATCCCCACGGGATCCCTGCCTTCAGGAACCACTTTTCCTTTGTTTTCCTCCAGTGTCTACCAGCCGGCACCAATGTGAGCGAAGTAAAAGGGAATCTGAGACCTCTGGCTCTGCCTGTTCCATCCCCCTGTCCGTGTGTCCGTCTGCAGGACATCCCCGTGGCCTCAGGAGCACCAATCACACACACAGATCCCTGAATTCCCCTCGTGTTCTGGAATCTGTCACCCAAACCACACAATTTCCTGCTCCCAGAGGCAGCCAGCAGCTCTCCCCGTGTTACATAATCCCGGGCAGAGCTCAACATTTGTTGATTTATTCCTCTGCAGGAGCTTCCAGTTCTTCCCCCTCTGATTCTGCCTCCTTTGGATCCGCCCTGAAAGCAGGGGGGCTGGAGGGCTCTTGGCAGGAAGGTTTGAGATGACAAAACCTTGGGTGAAAGAAATAAATAGAAAGAAGCTCAGGAAAAAAGGAATCCCTGATTTTTCCAGAGATAAACTCTCCTGGCTTGGAATCAATAATTTTGGATGCTCCATTCTCTGTGGCGCCGGAGGGAGAAGCAATAATCCTAAAGCATGAGATGCTTTGGGTTGGGAAGGAGCATGGACAGGGACACCTTTCCCTAGCCCAGGTCGCTCCAGGCCCGGTGCAACTCGGCTTTATGGATTTTCCATCCCCATTTCATCCCCGCCTGCTCCCACCCAGGGTCTGGGGGTCTCTGGGAACAGGACACAGCTCCCGGTGAGTGGAACACAATCCTTAGGGTGGCATCACCCAGGGCTCACCGCTCCTCACAGCCAGGCCAGGACCTGGAACCAACAAGGAATTTCATTCCTCAACTTCCCAGCAGCAGCCACTAATTAATACCGGTTATTGATTACCAGAAACATGGTAAATAAACCCCCTCGTTTCCCACCTCGATCTACCTCCTCACACTGCAAAAATACAATCAGCGATGGTCAAACCCAACCCGATTATTTCTGGAGCAGGTATTTCCCCCTCTCCTCTCGCCTCTTAATCACCACCATCATTAATTTTAAACAGCGCTAATTGTTCGGCCTTCCCGAGCCCGCCTCGCCCATCTGCAGTGGCCGGAGCTGGGCGCATTCCAAGCGGGCTGAGTCTCCTCTCCGAGGGAGAATGTGCCGAGCTGCGCCCGGGCTGCGGAGGAGGAGCTGCCGAAGGCACCGTCTGGCTATCCCGATCCCGCCTGGAGCTGCTCAGCGTTAGGGGAGGCGCTCCTCGAGCGCTGGGCTTCCTGCAGGGAGCCCCAGCTACGGTGACTTCAGCGTTTCAGCGAGATGGTGAGAAGGCACCGCGGAATCCTGGAATGGTTCGGGTGGGAAAGGACCTTAAAGTTCATTCTTGACCCAGGCAGGGGCGCCTCCCACTGCCCCCGGGTGCTCCAGCCCGGCCTGGGACACTTCCAGGGATCCAGGGGCAGCCACAGCTGCTCTGGGAATTCCACACCATCCCCTCCCCACCCTCTCAGGGAGGAATTCCTTCCCAACATCCCACCCAGCCCTGCCCTCTGGCAGTGGGAAGCCATTCCCTGTGTCCCTCCATGCCCTGTCCAGGCCAATCCCAGCCAGCGCTCCCAAATATCCCTCAGAATAAGTGCTCACTTTGAAGCTCTTGCAAAGACCCCCATGCAGAAAATCCCATTTGCTTTTCACAATTCCAATTTCATTTTCAGGAAATCTGCATGTTTCCTGGAGGCACAATCCCCAGAAAAGTCCACCAGCCACTTCTCCATGGAGACAGACCTGCTAAAATAAAGTCTCCATACAAAATTTTAAGCCAGTGTGGGGTAAGAGGCTGAGAATGTCCCATCTCTGTCATCCTCAGGCAAAGATGATGGAGCTGAACACATTTCATGGGAAAAGCCCCTGCCCAAAGTCAGCTGGGCTCTGGCTGATGCTGAATCGATGGAATTTAGGACAAAAAGGATTAATTTGCTCCCCTCGTGTGACTCTGTGGAGCTGCTCAGTGTTGAAGCCAAACTAACTAAATCCAATCTCAAAATTCCTAGAAATCCAACCAAAACTGCAATGGACTTTCCATGGTTGCTTTGTGTTGATGTCAAGTGTCTTCTTTCCAGCCTTTAATTTGTGCCAATTAAAATCACAACCCATGGGATGTCCTGGGTGGGAAGGGACCCACAGGGATCATGGACCCAGCCCCAGACCCCCCAAATTCCCACCTTTTCCCTGAGGGTGTTGTCCAAACACTCCCGGGGCAGGTTTGCTTCGGAACGAGGGGAGAGGCAGAAACTGCAGCATCTCCTGACAAAAATCTGTTCAATTTACAGCTCGGTTTTATGCACCTTAAACATTCTCACACTTCCAGTAAACCAGGGACAAGCTGGAATATCTGGAATGAATCTCCAACCCTCCCGAATTTCCCCAGCATATGCAGGGAAGCAGCTGCCAATCTCAGTGTACATCTGATGAGGCAGCTCTGAAAAAATAGAGAGGAACTATTTTCTAACAGAGTCAATCCTCCTATGAGTCAATCTGAGCTCGAGTTTCCACATTCTGTGACTAAATATTGGTTGCACAAGAGGAATTTGGGCCCAGTTTCTCCAGTGCTGATTGTGATTTGCTCAATTAAATAATGTGAGGCTGATTTGTCTTTAATTTGTGTGTTTAGAAGTCCAGCACCGGGTTGGACTCGATGATCCTTGCGGGTCCCTCAGGATAATCTCAGTTCTGTGAGCTCTTTGAAGTGATAATGTTAATTTTTCATACTTGTTGCAGGAGCTGGAGGGTGTTTGAAGCCCAGCCTGCCCTGTTTTCCCTCACTCCAGTGGAATCAAGGAGGTTTTGCCATGGAAAATGCAATGGGTGGTGACAGCCAGGCCATTCTTCGGGATGAGGGGCAAACTCCAAAATCCAGATCATTTTTTGACCTGCAGACCACACAGGCACTGTGGGTCTTCATCTAAACCATTGTACTAATCCAAAACTCTGGCAGGAATGATGTTTTTTCCCAGAAAAAAGCATCCCTGTGCCCCCTGAGCTCCCACAATTCAGGGAAAGCTGAGGCTTTGCTGCCTCAGTTGGATTATAGGGAGCTGGGAGGTGAAACTGAAGCATTCCTGGAATCTCCTGCCCGTTTTCCTTCCCAATCCCCAGCCCCTGGTTTGCTGAGCCAAGACCAAACTGGAACTGCGAGCTGGAAACAGAGTGGAGAAAGGAAAATGGGACGAGTTGCCCGGGTTTAGGGATCCCAGCTCTGCTGCAAAGGGAAATCCAGGGAATGAAGGGATGATTCCCATCCCAGCTCCTCCCCACCCTCACAGGCAGGAATTCCTCCCCAATAGCCGATATCCCACCCAGCCCTGCCCCTGGCAGTGGGAGCCATTCCCTGTGTCCTGTTCCTCCATCCCTTGTCCCAAGTCTCTCCCCAGCTCTCCTGGAACCCCTTTATGCCCTGGAAGGGCTTTAACGTCTCTCTAGAACCTTCTTTTCTCCAGGCTGGACATTCCCAAATATTCCCTATTTATCTACCCCCTGTGCCCCTGGATTTAAACAGCTCCAGCTCTTTACCCATAATAAACCCAAGGGCTTTACACAGAACTTCATTGGAACTGCTCCTTTGGGGTGTTTCGGGGGACTTTTGTTTGTGTCCCAACCTCTGGCATTTGTTAGGATGCGGATCCTCCAGTAACTGGGGTTTTGTGGGTGTCACGTTTCAGCCCTGTGATGCCGCTGAAACCCAGCCCCAGGCTCCACACACGGAGTGCTCGGATCTCCAGGGACAAAAGCAGCTCATTTTTATTTCTCTTTCAAGCCTCCGTTTAGGTTTGGGATCCTGTCTCTTACCTAATCCCGAATTTCAACAGCTCTCTGGATGATAACAAGGCTTGAGACTCGCAATCCAAACGGAACCAAAATTCAGATAAATCGGAGTCTGTAATGAATCTGCCCATCAAATGACAGCCAGAATTGCCGTTTTCCCCCTCTAATGTCAGTATAAAAAAGGTGGGATACAAGGGGTGGAGGAATTAATTTTTCCACGTGCAGGATACGTTGGTGGAATAGGTTGGCCCAAACTTCCCCCACGGAATTGATCCCACCGTCCTCTAATGAGAACCGTAATTCCAGCAGTGCCTTTTTGACACGATCTTGGCAACATAATTAACCTGGGAGATGCTGGGGCAGCGAAAGCAGAACAAGAACTCCAGTTCTGGGCTCCAGCCTCTCCACCTCCAACAGCAGCAGCAGGAGAAGGAGGTCCCTGGGGGGTTGGAAATGGAGTTAAAGCTGGATTTTTTAAGTTTTGGAGGAATGGAAAGGGGAGGGAGTGGAAGGAAGGGACCAGAGAGCCTCTCCTTAGGTCCTGGCGTGGTCCCTGATCCCAGCAGTAGAAGAAAAGAAGGATTTGCTATAAATATGTGATATATGCACATAGATGCATTTCCACATGCATAGGAGGACGTGCATATTTTGGGGTGGGTGGGCTGCACGGATTCCTCCGAGGGGGAGGGAGCCATAAATATTTTTGGAGTCTCTCTGCACACATTTTGCAACCCATAAATCAGATTTTTGGTGACATGCAGTGCAGCTGAATATTGGAGATAAATGCAACTTTCAGGCCATGATTTCTAAATCAAAACCGAGGGTTTTAAATTCGCTGGCAGCTTTTATAAATCAGTGGCCCAGGATGTAAAAGCCCAAGCAGGGGGATGGGGGGAGTTTTAATTTCTCCTTGTAAATCACAGAGGGAGGAGGTGGGAGAGAGGGGAAAAGGCTTTTGTAGAAACACACAGGGAAATACAGGAGAGCTGGAGAGAGACTTGGGAAAAGGGATGGAGGGACAGGACACAGGGAATGGCTTCCCACTGCCAGGGGGCAGGGATAGACGGGATATTGGGAAGCAATCGTTCCCTGGGAGGTGAGGAGAGGCTGGGATGGAATTCCCAGAGGAGCTGGGGCTGCCCCTGGATCCCTGGCAGTGTCCCAGGCCAGGCTGGATGGGGCTTGGAGCAGCCTGGGACAGTGGGAGCTGTCCCTGCCCATGGAACTGGATGGGCTGTGAGGTCCCTCCTCATCCAAACCATTTCAGGATTCCGTAACATTTGCCACTTCACAAGCCTGGTTTTGGGGCACTGAACATTCTCCACGTCCGGCCACAGGTGAAAACATGGGATCAAAGGTCAGGAGCAGGAGATCTGAGGGACAGGTGGCTCTTTAGGGAAAAGCAGAGGGAATTTTCCCCACGTTCCACTGGCAGGGTTAACTCGAGGCATTCCAGCTCTCCCTGCATCCCCTCATCCCGTGTTTGCTTCCTCCAAACATTCCCGTGCTTGGCTTTTCCCTGCCAAAATCTGTCTTGGGAGGGGAAAGTTTTAAAGCAGCATCTGTGAATGTGCAAAGCAGGAATGTTTTAAAACACTTCCCTCGCTGCATCCTGGGCTCCGGGACAGGATCTGACACGAGAGCGAAGCATCACCCAGCTCTGAAGATCTTTTAAAACCAGGACTTTTGGAAGTGGCTCCCTTCCCTGGGAAGAAGGGAAGTCCTTCCACAGCCTGGAGCTGGAGGGCTCATCACGTTGGACAGGGCTTTAATTCCGTGATAACAGAATTAAATCAGTGTTCCTCTGCTGATGCCATCCGCTCAAAGGAGGAGCTGAGTCAGCAGGGAGAGCGTGGATGAGATGTGGAATGTGAAAATTGCCTTCTCCAAGCGCCCAACAATGGGAAACCCCCCAGCTAAAGAGAGGAGAAGGCAGGAAAAGCTCATCCTGGGGTGTGCTGGCTCCGTTCTAGGCAGAGCACCTGAGTTTTCAGTTAATAAAGGGCAGGAGATAACTGCTCCTATTACAAATAATTGCCAGGAAAAAGAATGGATCAGGCTAAGAAAATACAGGGCCCATAAAAGCTCTCGTTAACATTCTTTCTCCGTGCTTATCATCAATTTTATACAGGGTTAAATATATTTTCTGGTGACTACCACGGCAAGGCTGAGGATTAAAGAGGATAATGTACAATGTGATTTATGAAGTTTTAATGGAAAATCCCCATGGGTTGTGTATAAATCTTATTTATAGCTTTAAAAGTATGTAATATACTTATTGTATATTTTAAAAACTGTGGGAGTGCAGTCCCTGTCATAGTTAATCCATTGAAAAAAGCAACTCCTGAGGGGCTCCTGGGGATAAAGCACTGGATATTTCAGAGAGTCTCCGTGAGTTCAGCGGGAAATGTCCAACACGATTTGGTTACTGGGGGGGAAAAGGGGAATCAAAGAACCCAAAGGGGCTGCGAGGAAGGGCCGGGCTGGCCGGGCCAGGAGTGAGCTGGGAGCACCTGGATTCAGGGAAGTGTGGGGGAATTAAACAACTCACGGGGCCCAGCCTGATGCCTGGGCTGGGTAATCCCTGCCTGAGGCTCAGACTAAGCTTCAGCTTTGGGTTTAGGTGAGAGGAGCCACCACGGGGCTCTGAATGGCACACGAGCAATCAGGGACATTCTCCTGGATCACCTTCAGTGGAGCTGGAGAGGGACTGGGGACAGGGGAAGGAGGGACAGGACACAGGGAATGGCTTCTACTGGAAAAGTGGAGATTGGGGTGGGATATTAGGAAGGAATTCCTGGCTGGGAGGGTGGGGAGGGGCTGGGATGGAATTCCCAGAGCAGCTGTGGCTGCCCCTGGATCCTTGGAAGTGTCCAAGGCCAGGCTGGAGCAGCCTTGGGACAGTGGGAGGAGTCCCTGCCCTGGCAGGGGAGTGGAACAAGAGGATCTTTAGGGTCCCTCCCACACAAACCATTCCATGATTTTATGACTTCCACAGAAATGTTTGGATTTATGATTTCCACAGAAGCTTTTTTGAGGAACCCTGGGCCTCAAGAAAGGCTTGCCAAACCCTTTGTTACCAGAAGAGAAGGCAGCGAGCAGCGCCAGCACCACAGCGGGGAAGCAACAAGGACAAAAGCTGAGCAGCAACACGTGGAATTCCCTTCCCTGCCTCTGGAAACACCCCATGGAAGGGATCCACCACTCAGAGACACAAAATACAGCAAATTCCTGTAAGATCCAGGTTGGGAAGGCAGAGCAGAGGATGCAGAAGCAACGAGCTGGGCCAAGAGCCGACAGCATTTCATCAACCTGGCCCCAAAAGATCCGGGGGACTTCAGG
Organism: Tichodroma muraria; assembly: GCA_013390105.1. Taxonomy (NCBI): domain Eukaryota; kingdom Metazoa; phylum Chordata; class Aves; order Passeriformes; family Sittidae; genus Tichodroma; species Tichodroma muraria. Next base: position 330,457 of record WAAG01002485.1, on the reverse strand, counting down.
AAGTGCTAATTTATTGGCAAGGCAAATCATCACCTATGAAATATTCACACTCCTCGCAGCCTCATAATTGGAAATTCCACAAGAGAGGGATCTCAGCGGCGTTTTTCAGAATGGGAAAGACAGCTGAGAGAGAGGGGTGATAAAGCTTTCCCAGATAACTGCAAAAAAGAAGCTGGAAAACAGCCTGAGATCCATTGCCCCCAAAACCGGTCTCTTACTGTTATCAGAGTAATCCTTGGGGCCATCTCCGTCCTATGGAGTTTAATAGGAGTAAATCCCGATAGGATTTCGTAGGAAGCGCTTTAAATTCTGTATTTGTGATAGAAAATGATAACCTTTCTATAGGGGTGGAGCAGCCAGCATTTCCCATTACATTTGACGGGATGATTTAAAAGAGTGGGGTTTTGTTGTGTCTTCCCAACGATGGATAAACCACAGTCGCAGGAATTTCTCCAGATTCTCGCTCACTTCACAGGATCGTGGGGTTAAGGCTGGAAAAGACCTCTCAGATCAAGTCCAACCACAATCCAGCACCACCCCAGGGTCGCACTAACCCATACCCCCAAATGCCACATCCACACATTTTTTTAACTTCCAAGGAAGGTGATTTTAGAGTCGCTTTTAAGAGTTCACACCCAATTTTGAGATTCTTTTCCCCCCTAGGTAACTCCCAGCTATCAGGAATTGCTGTTTCATTATCACTCAGGATAAAAGCCCTTTATAATCAAGTCACTCCTCCTGTGGCGACAGGCTCTGATCAGGTTTCCTTCGGCTCTGTTTGGCTCTATTTTGATTAACTTAATAAATTGAACTCCTTAATTCTTTTGTTACAGAGGGCATTGTCACCCCTTTTCTCTCCTCCTGATCTGCAGAGCTAGTGAATCCCTGAGGAATAAAAGCCCATTTTGCTTTCAATTGTGGAAATCCTTTGACAAAGGCAAAGATTTACTATTGGTGTCACACCTTTTATCTCCGGTAAGACACAAACACAAAACCTGCAGCTGGAGTAGGAAAAAAGAAAAAAAATGTTTTTAATTGCTCCATGAAAAACAACCCAACAAACCTCTCTTAACAGAGGAATTTTGTTCTAAAAACCTGGCTCCTCTCTGTGTGATGAAAATGCCATAAATCCAGCTCCCTGCGTTATCAGACAATTCCCAACCGGCCCCCAGGGTACCGGGAGCATCTCAGCAGTGGAGAAACAGCTCCGTGTCTGCAGCCTCTGCCAAAGCACCAGAGCTATGAGAGACAATTTATTCCTTTAGAAGGATTTAAAGAATTTAAATGAATCGAAATTTTTTGTGTTTAAAGAATTAAACACAAAAATCAACGCGTGTGCCTTTGCAGGGAGGTGTGAAAGCCAAACAGCCTCTTGGAGCTGTCAGAGAATACAAAATCATGGAATATCCTGAGCTGGAAGGGACCCACAGGATCACGGGGTCCAACTCCAAGAGTGCCAAGTACTGACACCAAATAGAGCTCAAAAGGAAGGTTTTTCAGGGATATTTTTTGCTTTGTGTCTTTCTTTCTTTCTTTCTTCTTTCATCAGAAGTGCATCTCTGACATTCAGCCTCGTCCTGGCTCCTAAATTATTTTAATAATGAGATGCAGCCCACAGATCTCTGAATTTATCCGGGATTTTTGATGAAACACAACCCCCAGATAAACCCAAGCAATTGGACATTTTTGGATGTTTGTTTTCTGAGTGTGGGAGCATTCCTGGAGGTGCTGGACGTGCTTTGAAGACTTTGAGCAGAGGGTCGAGCTCCCGCTGTGTCCAGTTTGCAGCACATTTTACAGGAATTCTGTTGCTAAATCCCGATAATATCCTGACCCACAGCAGCCCGAGCACTGCAAAGACAACATTTAAAGGCTGCTGGTGCTCCCTCAATGGGAACAATGAGTTTTCCTGATGTTTTCCAGTAATTCCCGGGTGATCAATGCGGGGTATTGCTCCTGCTCCATCGGCACATCAAATAAATTAGGATCAGCTTCTTTCCCTCCAGGCATGTCCTGGGTGTGTTCCATTCCCAGGGACTGGTGGGATTTATCCCCCAGGACCTCATTACAAGGAATATTCCAGCCTCAAGCCACCTGTCCTTTGGCATCCCTTGCAGAAACAGAATCAAAATCATTTTCCATCCCTCTAAATGGTCATTAACCCCCCTCTCCTGAAAAGAGCCTCAATAATTAATCCCTGGGATTGCAGAGGGGGAACTGTGGGACCTGTTGGAATTTTAAACACCAGCTTTCACTTTCGGTGAGAGGCGGGAACACCGAAATTCCCACTCCAGCACCACCACAATCCCTGGAAACACCGAAAAATTCCTGACTTTTCCAGGCCACCTGACTCTAAAACCAACAGAGAGGGGTTTTCAACACCAGTGTTGTCTTTTGCGGAAGGAACAGGTTTGTTCCAAAGGAGTAGAAGTGGCAGAGCACAACTTTTGGGTTTGCTTCAGCTGGAGACACTCGCACTATGATCCTACGCAGACATTCCATTCGGGATGGAGCACTGGGAGCCATGGAAGGAACAGAGTTTCCTTCCCTTTGCAGTCAACAAAATAATTAGTTGGATTTGCCAAGTCTGTAGAAAGGAGTCAACAAGGAGTTCGCAATGCCAGAAACAGGTGGAAAATAGGAAATAAGTTGTCAAAACTGAGCACGAATTACTCCTCCCCTGTGCAAATCACCCAAACCTATGGGTAGAGCTTAATTTATCCCCAAATCCTCACAAATTAGAGAAGTTCTTCCAAATGGGGAGGCACTGAAAGAGCTGCTGCTCCTGAGGGTGTGAAATCTCTGCTCCCAGGACGACCAGGGCAGCCGAAACCCCCAAATTAAGGAAAACAAAAGCCAGGGTAGATAATTTTAAACAAATTTACCCCAAAAGAGACACAATTTCGGAAAGAGATCAGATGTGGAGGGAGACAAGTGGCAAATTCCTGTCACTTGGAGTCTTAAATCAAGGCTTGATTTCTTTCTAAAACACTTCTGAGAGCTCCCAGGGACATTGCCAGGCTGAGCAAGGCAGATGTCGGGGAGGGAAAATTTTCCAGTGCCTGTTTCCCAGGATGCAAAAGCTGATTTCCAAACTGATTCCCCTGGCCTGCATAAAGGACTGCCCCTAAATAAGAAATGAAATTCGGATGAGAGGCTTCTCTCAGGAATTTGAGGAAGATGGCACCAAAATTCACTCCTTGAGTAAAGGACATTATTCAAAAAAATTCATAAAAATCATTATTCAAAATCCATGAAAAAAAACTTAACTGGGAAGGCAGGAAAAAAAAGGTGGAAATGCCGATTGTTCAGGACCTGAATTCTTTTCAATCTGAAAAACGTGGAGGTTAAGGGCCCTTTTAAAATTAGTTTTCGAATCTCAGTGGCTTTGGGATGTTCCAGAGAACAAACCTCAGGCTCCACAAGGAAATGGGGAGGGAGTAAAACCCTGTCAAGCTCTCACCAATTACTGCAGCAGGAGGAATTGCATTAATAGGGATTTTTGTATAAATAATAGGCATTCTGCGCATTTAATATTTTGCTTAGTTTCCAGGAGCCACTTATTTCCCAACAATATCCTGGCTGTCAACAGGATGCAGGAATCCTCATTAGCTGTGTTGAGGGAGGGCTTAGAGAAGGTCAAATCATGGGCCAAGACAATGCAATTATGTTCCCTGCTAGAAAGGTCACTTTTCCTCATCAGACTAATTATCCTGACAGGATTACATTTATTTCCACTGATTTTAAGGCAAAAACTTTGGCGGTGCCTTGGCCTGTTTGATTCCAACCCTGCCTTTGGCCTTCTCTTCCCAGCAAATCTTTCTTGGGGCAGGGAGACAACAAAAATGGTCTCTCAGGGGAAAAAAAAAAAAAAACACAACAAAACCAACAAAACCCCAACAGCACAACAAAAAACAGCCAGGGAGAATTGTAATTAAAAGTTAAGGAAAAAGTTGTTTTGCAGTTTCAAGGACTGATTCTCATAGGTTTTATTTTCGCGGTTGTGTGAGGAGACTTTTTGGGGCAAAAGGCAACAGCAGGAGGGTGTGGAGCCAGTCCAGAGGTCCTGGAGATGCTCCAAGGGCTGGAGAACCTCTGGAGCCAGGCTGGGAGAGCTGGGATTGTCCAGCCCGGAGAAGGGAAGGATCCAGGGTGAGCTCAGAGCCCCTTCCAGGGCCTAAAGGGGCTCCAGGAGAGCTGGAGAGGGACTGGGACAAGGAGTGGAGGGACAGGACACAGGGAATGGCTTCCACTGGGAAAGGGGAGATTTAAATGGGATATTGGGAAGGAATTCCTGGCTGAGAGGGTGGGGAGGGGCTGGGATGGAATTCCCAGAGGAGCTGTGGCTGCCCCTGGATCCCTGGCAGTGCCCAAGGCCAGGCTGGAGCACCCTGGGACAGTGGGAGCTGTCCCTGCCCTGGCAGGGGTGGCCCTGGATGGGATCTGAGGCTCCTTCAACCCAAACATTCCAGAATTCTGTGGCTTTCAAACCAGCCCAGAGCCACAAGTGCCTTTGTAAATATTTTTCTTTCTGGATTCTTTAACTTCCTCTAAGCAGAGGAGGCTGCAAGGAAGAAAAATAAAGATAAAACAAAGAGAAAACAAACTTTTATTCGGGAGTGATCAATTTTTCTGAGGCTGCAGAGAAGAGGCTGCCTGGGACACATTCTCAGTGCAGCGACCACACCAAGCACTTGTCCTTCATTCCTACAACAGCTTTTCCCTCTCCACAGCACCTCAAACAACCAGAAATTGCTTGTGGCCATCCCGGAATAATTTTTACTCCTTCATGGTGCTGCTACAGCGAGAGCTGTGCTGTGTCCTTGCTGTGGACACTCCACGGAGGCCGCACGGGGCCTCGGAGGAGTCTCAGTCCTCTGAGCTTCTCTCCCTGCCCTTTCTTAGCAGCAGGAAAAGCATCAAAAAAAAAGAAAATAAAATAAAAGCATCAAAAAATTAAAAGTCTCAGATTCCTCGCTGCAGTCAGGGCTATATTCACGACTCTGCAGTGGTCCGTGGCCTAATTTCCAGGTTTAAGAAGTGCAAAGGGTCACAGTGGAAGAGAAAGAGGCAAATTCAGACACCTCTCCCCAGCTCCAGGCCCTTTAACTCTCCCCAGCTCAAGGAATTGGCTCTGCTTGTGAGCAGATTAATTAAGGAGGTGGCAAGTGTGAAGGAAGAGGGAGAAAAGAAGCTCCTCTCCCAAATATTCTTCCCTGTCACGGTGCTTAAACATATTCATGGCACCTGTGACACACAGCAAGTTTGCTTGAATCACCCTGAAATCTCCCCAAAGGCCAGGCCCTGCTTTGAGCCCTCTGAAAGCAGAGGCTCAGCCGTTGCTGCTGCTCCTTGTTTGCATTTTGGGGTCACTGAAACACTTTCATTTTAGGGTCCTTCTGAGCCATTTTCATTTTAGGGTCACTCTGAACCGTTTCCATTCTGCTTTTGCACCCTAAAATCACCCATGGCCCAGCCCAGGCCGGCCCTGCCCTGCTGGAAGGGCTGACTGCCACCCACAGCCAGAGTGACAAAGGCCTGGTTTTGTGGGCTGGACATGGGTTTATTTCACAATTTCAGAGGATATTTAGGTTGGAAAAGACCTCCAAGGCCATCGAGCCCAGCCATTAACCCTGGTGGGTCACGGCAGACAAGGCACTGTACATAACCTGGCAATTATTACATTAATATCACTTTGTCAAGGGGTTCAAGGCAACAAATTAAATGAAAATGTTGTTAAAGGAGCCTGGACCCACCTCTTTGAGGCACTAAACCTCTTCTCTCTGAACGGAAAGTCGATTTACCCTTAAAAACCCCCAACAATTCCCTTCTAAAGCACAGACAGGCCTGTACACAGGCAAAGGCCGCAAAAAAATTTGGTTTTATAAAGTACAAGCAGCCCCCACGTATAGGGAGAGCACAAAACCTCTCCCCCTCCTCCCAAAGCTCCCTCTGTGCCAGGAATTTGGGATCAACTGCACGGAGAAGCCCTGGGGTGGATGGCTCCCTACTCCTGGAAAGAGCAATGGGTTGTTTACAGCCTCCCTGGCACCACACCACAAGACCAAGAGGAAAAATAGGTGAGTGCAGGGCTCCTGTAAATCACGAGGGCTAAACCCCCGGCCTGCTTTATCCCATCCATCACAGGGCACAGCGTGCTGAAAGGAGAACCCACGCTCGTTTCCCACAGGAAAAATATGAAGGAGGTGAACTCCCTCCCATCCCAGAGTAACACGGTCACGATCCCATAAATACGTCAGGTCTCAGATGGTTTTTAAAGTAATCTTTAGAGCAAGTTCCCACCCTGATTTACGGCAGGGAGAAAATGCTGGGCAGGTACAGCCCCCGGAGCCAAA
>WAAG01002485.1:310286-324065 GCA_013390105.1 Tichodroma muraria | reverse complement strand
GATGGTTCTCCTGATTTTCCAGCCCTGCGTTGGGAATGGGAAACTGGGTCAGGACAAGAGGAGCAGCTCACTGAGGAGGGAGAGACAATTAGGAACAGAGCGGGTCCTGTACACTTTGAGCAAAGCATCATTGAAAAAGTCAATTCCCTGCGAGGCACCGGAACGGCCAAATTAAAACCACAAATGAAAAATGAAACTCGGCCCGAGCAAAATGAAACAACCTGGAAATGTGGCCATGGGTGGCACAGGGAAAAATTTTGAGGAGTGATTTTCCAAAATCCATTGGGAAATTTGTAGTCCAAACCTTCTGAAACCTTAGAGCTGAAGATTTTTGGACACTTAACCCTCCTGGAATCATGCTATCTATCCTCCCTGAGGGATGGAGGATGGGAATTCCAAAAAGCTAAAACCCCTTTCCTAGAAGGAAACGAGTCCCTGTGCAATGCATCCAGTGGGAGCAGAGAACCTCTGAACAAAAGCTGCACATCAGGGGAGCAGAGCCAGGTTTGGTTTTTAAATGAGTTCTAAAAATCAAATCAACTTAAAAGGAAAAAAAGAAAATTGGTGTCAGGTGCTGCTTCCACGCAGAAGCCACACAAATACCCAGAGAGTCCTTTCATTCCAGCACTGTTTTCCTTGAATTTCCGTAACTATTATTGCACTGATGAACTACTTAATCATCCCGGAGCAAACCCTCCCCATACACTGAGGTATTTTTAGGAGGGAAGAAAATATATCTGAGTTCTCATTCCCTATTTCCATTTCCAAGGCTCCACCAATTTACATTTAACACCAACTATAAAAGACACCCAAGGAATACAAGGGCTGTTTAGTCATTGGTTTAAGTCTGGATTGCTTCTTTTATTTTCTTTTTTAAAATTATTATTTAATATCAAATTTCTGCTTTAATTAGCAGCAAATGTAGGACACTTAGGGCCTGAAATGAGGAGACCTTCCTGCTCATTTCACTGGAGCAGTGTGGCCCTCAAGTATTAATTAAATCTTAAATTGCTTTCTGGGGCAGAAGGGCTGCTCTGGTTTTTCTGGTCGCAGAAGCATTATTGCGAACAGGATCTGTGCCATGCCCAGAGACATTCCTGAATCCGTGTGAGCTCCAGAAAAGCGGGAATTCAAAGTCAAACCTCATTTTTCCCCTGAAAGTGCGCTCTCCCCTCTCCAAATTGATAAATGTTGGAGCGGCTGAAGCAGCCAGAGAGGAGCCAGTGAGCATGAGGCGGGAGCTCAGAGCACACCCCCAAGACTGGTTCGTTCAAGGATTTGATCCCAGGGCAAAGAGGGACGGCCACCTTCCTTTTTGGGGCCCAGAGGATCTCAGAGCCTGATTCAGAAAGGCTCGGGAGGGGCAGCATTTAGGATTTAGGGAGGTGACTTATTCCACGTGACAGAGCCTTTCGTCAGCTTCATTTACTGGGGTAGAATTCCAGAGCTCATCCCAGTCACCTTCCCCAGGGCTGCTGAGAGGAAAAGCTGCCCTGGGAAAATGCATTTGTGAGGCTGAACTAAACCCAGGGTAAGGATTTCAGTGGATCCACGCTGCTCCAAATGTGATGGATTTGTGGGAGTTCTGCTGAGCTGTACCCAGCCTAACAAAAAAAAAAAAAAAACCAAAAACGGATCGTCCTAGGAAGAGCTTGGAAAACTTCCAAGGCAGCACAGGGCAAACACAAAGTTCACTGATTTGTGCAGGAGCTGCTGCTTTAATGTTTCAAGTTGATTAGGAGCAAAAATTAACATTTCATGAAAGCCTCTGACAGGAGACAGGAGCCTTTCATTAGACACAAAGAGTGTAATTAGTGATAATAATGATACCTGGGGGCTCTTTGTGCACAGTTCATTCCCCGGGAGATGGAACAGGGAAACACCATTTGCCCCCATTGTTGGGAGCTGAAAGCGCTAAAATTCCCAATTTCTTTTCCTAATCAGGTCCAAACTCCACTTTTTAAACTTTAAACATTCACGAGGATGAGAAAAATAATCCCAGTGCAACTCGCTTGGAGTTCAGGTCTGAGCTTTGTGTATTTTATACCCTTAAAGAACTCATTTGGGTCAGAAGGTTTTTCTTTAACTGTTTCTGTGATAATTATAGCACTTATTAGGTTGTGCTGGAAGGAGCAGAAAGGCTCTGGATTTCCATGGATTTAATGAACTCTTGGAAAACACTTGGAACTGAAAAATCCAGGATTTTCCAGGCAGTTGAAGATATCCCACTCATTTGGAGGCACTGCTGGAATCAATGGCTCAAACATCAGAGCACAATGCAAAGCTTTATTTTATTTTATTTTATTTTACTTTGTTTTATTTTAGTTTGTTTTGTTTTATTCTGGGAACAGGACTGGGGCAGGAACTGGTTCCCGTGGCTGATTTACCGAGCAAGAGCCTTTTTTTCCCTTCTTCATTCCCTCCTTTCCCTGTTTTTCCATCATTTTTGGCTCTAAACTCCACAGTAATCCAGGAAAGGGAGCAGCTGTTCCCATCCTGCTCCTGCTCCTCAGCTGGGATTGTGGCCCCAGTCCTGCTTCAGCAGAAGGACAAAAATCCACAATTCCCGCAGAAAGTGAAGGAAAAATCTCCCAAAGTCGATTTTCCCACTGTCCCAGGTGGCTCCAACCTGGCCTTGGGCACTTCCAGGGATCCAGGGGCACCCCCAGCTGCTCTGGGAATTCCATCCCAGCCCCTCCCCACCTTCCCAGCCAGGAATTCCTTCCCAGAACCCCTCCCCAACCTCCCCTTTCCCAGTGGAAGCATTCCCTGTGTCCTGCCCCTCCTTCCCCTGTCCCCAGTCCCTCTCCAGCTCTCCTGGTGTGCCTTTAGGCCCTGGAAGGGGCTCTGAGCTCTCCCTGGATCCTTCTCTTTTCCAGGCTGGACTATTCGAGCCCTCCCAGCCTGGTTCCAGAGCAGAGGGGCTCCAGCCCTTGGAGCATCTTTTACAATCCCATTTTTTTTAATCCCAGGCTTTATCCCCAGCCAGGGAGGAGCTGTCCAGGGACCCTCTGTCCCTGGGGTTGACCCAGCGGTGACTTTGTCCCACGGTTCCCATTTTCCTGTTACCTGCCAGCTCTGTGCTGGTAAATAAAAGATTCTCTCCCCTGAGGAGCTTTCCAGGGATGTTTTGCAGTGTCTGGAAGCGCCTGGGAGGCCGGGTCCCCCTGGAGCTGGGCAGCTTCAGCAGCAGGCCGGGACAAACCCTGCGGTGGGACGGAGCTGAGCTGCCCTTCCCAGAGCAGCCCGAGGGCAAATCCCCAGTTCCCTTCATTATTCCCTTCCCCTTCCCTTCATTATTCCCCCCACCGTGCCCCACCAGGAATCGCCTTTTCCTGACTCCTGAGGCACAGGAATCTCCCCAGCCAAGCCGGCATTCCCAGGCACTGCCACACCTCCCTCTCTCCCTCCTCACCTGAGAGTGCAAGGAGCTGAGTACAGAACCATTCCAAACCTCTGTGCTGCTTCAAATTCCCCTCATCTCCAGCCAGGCCTGCTTTAAAACACCTTCCCTGTCTCAGGAGCACTAATAAGGATCCGATCTGCACGGGCGCAACGGAGCCGGAGCTTTGGGCTGGATCCAGCACATTGAAATTAAATGGGCCTAACACGCTGCTTGCTTTGCCTTTTCAAGTCTCCTCTTTCATCCCTGGATCCCGTGGTTGTTTCGGCCTTGATGGAGTTAGAAAGACTGACAGCTCCAATACAGGAGTAGCTGAAATAGGTGAGGCAGGTCTGGGTCCCACGGGAGACGGCGCCGCTTTCCCGATACTCGCGTTGGATCATTTATGTGGGAAAATAAAGAAGGAAATTGCCGACGAAGCCAGGCCTGGCCTTGCTGTGCTGCTCCGCTTTGTCTTTGCCTCCTCCCCTCCTGGAGTAGCTCTCTGGTCAGGAATGAGGAAGAACATCCTCGTTTCACACACTGCAGTGGGATGTTCCGGATGCGGCAGCCGCAGCGGCCTAGCCTGACCGCCTCAGGGCCCCACCGCCCTCGAAGGCGGGAATTTCTTCCAAATATCCCATCTAAAGCTCCCCTTTTTGGTTTAAAGCAGTTTCCTTTCATCCATTCCCTCCATCCTTTGTCCCCAGCTCCTCTCCAGCTCTCCTGGAGCCCCTTTATGCCCTGGAAGGGGCTCTGAGGCCTCCCTGGAGCCTTCTCTTTCCACGCTGGACATTCCCAGCTCTCTAGCCTGGTTCCAGCCTTATCCTGATGATACGTGTTAGAATTTCTTCCCAATGTCCCACTTAAACCTGCCCTTTTTCCATCTGGAACAGAAAAGAGAGCAAAGGGAATGGGTCCTCTGGTACAACTTTAAAAGTTTGCAGTGAACCCGAAACCCCAATTCCAGGGATTCCACCCCAAAGCAGCGTCAGGGCTCACACCTGGATGAATCCTAGGAGTTCTAATCCCAAATCAATGCCCACATCTTCCCCTTTGCCATCCACATCCCTTCTGCTCCCTCAGGCTTTTTGTGCCTTGCTCCTCCTGACTCACAGTGGAGGAGGCTCAGTCCTTGGAGTTTATTCCTGGGATTTTATCCATGTCCACCCCCCCCACAAAACCAGCTGAAACCTGAATCCCAGCCTGTGAGGTACCAACCTCCCTTTATTGACCTGGGAAATGAGGTGCAGACCCCACTAAACCTCTTCCTGTTTAAACCACACAAATGTTGGTGTGTTTGGGATCCATTCCCATTAAATTTGTCACCGGATTTTCCCAGGAGCACCGTGTAACAAATTCTGTGTGAGGGAATTTTGACTCAATCACTTCAAAATTAGTCCTTTCTTCCCCTTGAATCCTTCTGTGCTCATGTTTATGGAGAAGTTACAGTGATGAGGAATTTACTGGCATCAGCCAGAGCCTTCTGCTCATGTTGTTCTTTCCTTCAGATCCTGGTTTTCCACCCAAAACATTCCTTCTGGAGTTTTGCAACTCGCAGAGAAATGAACTGGAAGGAATGAAAGCTGAGGAATCCATGCCCACATCTCACAGTGAGGGACAGGAGGAGAGGAAACAGCTCCAAGCTGTGCCAGGGGAGGCTCAGGTTGGATATTGGGAGAATTCCTGCATGGAAAGGGTTTTCCTGTCCATGGCAGCTCCCATTCCTGGGGGAATTTAACGATGAATGTGGCACTTGGGGACGTGGATTGGGGTGGCCTCGGCAGTGCTGGGGATGGTTGGACTCAGTGACCTCAGAGAGCTTTTCCAAGCTAAACAATTCCATGATTTCATGGATGAGTAGACAGTGACCACTGCCAAAGATCTCTGGGAATTCCCACTTGGAGATCAAGAGGAGACCCAAGCTGACATTCCACAGGCAATTCCTGTGCCAGCTGAGATCACACATCTAAAGGGGAATTTGGGAATTTACCTCTCCGAGAGGATGGGGACGAGAAGGACGGGACAGCAGAGACCAGGAAAATCAAAATATTCTCTCCTTGTATCATCACATTGATGTCTTGAGCTCACTTTCCAAAGCTTAATTTAATTGCACTTATTTTTTAATATTAAATACAGAGAAAAATGGCAAAATTTGTGCTACTCCAACTTCTTAGTGGATGCACTTTTGATATTTTTAGAACTTCTGCACACACTTGGTTATTTATTATTATATTAGTATATCATATTAATATTTATTATAATGTAATAAAAACCTTTCAGTATTTATTAATCAGGTATTTAGCAGGCCAGCTCACAAATTTTTACATTTTTTGGTCCAATACTTGCAAAAAATTACACGGAAACACTGAAAATGGAAGAATCACCTGCATTTACCTCATTAAACACCTACTGAGTCAGAGCAAGCACCAACCTGTATTTTGGGACTGTCTCTTCCAGTAATCGAATTCCCAATGATTTACTGCAGGCACGGAGACAATTCTCAGCTATTGACTTCAATCCTGCAGGATTTAAACCTAATTAAAAGTACCTGAGATTGTCAACATCGAGCTTGGTTTTTTATTTCTATTAAATGGCAGAAACAGCCAAATGACGCCAAACAAGGACCAAAATCAACTGTGTGAGTTGGGAATTTTGATCATTTCCATGTCCCAGTTTTTCCTGGGTATATTAGGCGCATTCCCTAATGTTCAAAATGAATTTATTTTGGCCTCATTTATCAAAAGGCGGCGGGTTGGATCCAGAGTGTTGCAAAGCTGACACCTGGAGAGGGATGGTGGAGGGTTCAGCCCTTGAAAATCTCAGGAAAGCGGCAGCAAATCGGAGCTGACGGGCTGCTCCTTTGATCTGCCGGCTGGAACTCCCATGGAATGCGGGATTTGGGCTCCTCTCGGCTGCAGGACGAGCGGATCCATCCCGAGCAGTGGCACCAACCGACAGCACCCATCAGCTGCCTCAGAGCCGAGCTGCTCGGGATTATTTTCCTTTGTTTTGACACCCCCAGACTCCGCGGAATCCACGGGAAGATAAACCAGAAATCGCGTGCCTGGGCAGGGATGCCAACCTGTCACTCTGCCTCCTCCAGAAATACTCCTCCTGCTGGCGCAACAAAGGGAAGTGGGTTGGAGCCAGAAGAATTTTCCATTTGCAGCTCCCAGATTCCGGGTGTTTGATCCCAGGTTGTTTGCAGGGAGCAGGGAAGTGACAACTCAATGCGGTGTTGCCTCAGCAAAGCCTGAAATGCCGTTTTTATTAAGCGTTGTGGAATCAGCCCTCCTGCTCAGCTGAATGGTAGAAAAACATAGCCAAGGTTTCAGGGACTAAAGGAAGATTTAGGATTTTCAATTCCTCCTAAGGAAGGAAATTTTGGAAATGACATTTTTCTGTTCTCGATCCAACAGACAAAATACCCACAAAGGCAACATATTGGGATTTAAACCCAACAATTTTGAAAATCCCTTAAAAACAGCCCACCACCAACAGGGATGTGCACATAGGATCTGGGATTTCACACTCAGCTCAGGGGTCTGGGATTTCACACTCAGCTCAGGGGTCTGGGATTTCACACTCAGCTCGGGGGTCTGGGATTTCACACTCAGCTCAGGGGTCTGGGATTTCACACTCAGCTCAGGGGTCTGGGATTTCACACTCAGCTCGGGGGTCTGGGATTTCACACTCAGCTCAGGGGGCTGGGATTTCACACAGCTCGGGGGTCTGGGATTTCACACTCAGCTCAGGGGTCTGGGATTTCACACTCAGCTCGGGGGTCTGGGATTTCACCCCCCAGTTCAGGGATTTGTTTTGGAATCAGCACAATTCCCATCCCTAATTCCTTTCAGGTTTCATTGATGAAGCCAAATAACTCCAACCCCATAAAAACCCTTCCAGGAGCCAACAGTGAGCCTGGAAAGGAGGACAGGACAGTGTGGAAGACCGTGTCTCTCAATCCCCACAGCACAGGTCACCATCAGAAGTGTTGCTGTGGCAGAGTACATCTTCAGAGGGGTGATTCTGCTGATGAAGAGTCAGTTTTGGAGACAGAGAACTGAAAGCTGGGAAATAGAGCCTGGCTCTGTCACGGAGTCATGGAAAATTGTGTGAGAAAGGACCTTAACGATCATTTAATTCCAACCCTTGGACACCTTCCCTTATCCCAGGGTGTTCCAAGACCCGTCCAGCCTGGCCTTAGGCACTTTCAGGGATGGGGCAGCCACAGTTTCTGGACACCCTGAGCTCTAAAACAGAGCAATTCTCTTTTCCTGATTATTTCCCTCTTCCCTCCCTTCCGTCCCCTCACCAGGGGTGGGTCCACGATGCCAGGGCAGGTTGTCCTCACTTACCCAACACCCATCCACCACTTTGTCAGGTCCTCCGTTGTTCTCTGAGAGCTCCTGCCCCTTATTTCCAGCATGTTCTCCCAAACCTTCCCCCCAGATCCAATTAAAGCTCCTCCACGGGGTTTTTTTTATGGCTCTCAGCTCTCTGTTTTGGAGATTTTCACAAACAATTTATTTTTCACGGCATCTCCAAGAGATAAAAGACGAAATGTCTGGATGACAAAGAGCAAACGGAGAGAAGGAGACTTTTAATGGTCAGGGGAGACCACTAAGCTGAGGTGTTTAATTTCCAATGTCCTGGAATGTGATGCAGGCAGTAACAAATGCCCAGATCCGGGTTTTCCATCACTTCCCAGCACAGCTCTGACTGCTCAGCTCTTTTGGGCTGGAATATGCAAACCAGGAGCGTTTTTCCTGCAGTGTTTGGGAGGCTACGAATGGAACTGAATCCGCCAGGAGAGAAATCTCTGCAGCATCACTCATCCCCCTTGAAGAACATTTCCTTCCAGGCACAGCAACTCCCTCCAGAAATTTATTTCCGTCGGGACGGGCATTGCTGGGAGATGAAATTTATCCCCATAAGGGGATCCAAGGCTCCTCCTCTGAGCAATTTCGCTCCCGTTTTGAGGCTCTAAATGGGACCTGGAGCACGTGCTGACACGTAGGACCGTGAATTCCACCTCGAGTGCTCTGCTGTGCCGTTCTCCATTCAATGGGATCATTGTCTTCCCAGAAGGAATGAGGATTCTCTTGAGCGGTTGCTAATTTTAGGGGGTATTTAAACAATCACCGGCGGAATCGTTTGCTCTCCCGGGGGATTTAATTAGGGGAGACCGGGATGTGTATGCAAAGGCAGGGATACAGATTCCTCTGGAGCTAAAAGGAGGGAAAACACTAAAATTGATCCGCAGCAGGACCCCCTCCCCCTGCCCCCGAAATCTAAAGAGGCTGGAGAGAGGCAGCAGCCATTGCTCAGCGGCTTTAATTACCCCCATAATTAGTAAACCTGCTTAAGGAAATAACGATTCCTGCCCTCAGGGTGGCTGGCCCAGAACAATCCTTTGGATTTTTGTCATTACCAGTGGATTGTTGTGCTCGAGGCTGAAGATTTGAGGTGACACTCAGACGGCCGAGGCGCAAGAGGGGTTATTCCCAATGTCAATCACTGCCACAGTCACACGAGTGTCCCCAGATTCCAGCTCCCACTGAACAGCTTCAGCCCCCTGCACGGGGCAGGTATAAGCTCAAAATAGTGGATATTTATGGAATCCTGGAATGGTTTGAGTTGGAAGGACCTTAAAGCCCATCCAGTGCCACCCCTGCCATGGGCAGGGACAATTTCCACTATCCCAGGTGGCTCCAAGCCCCGTCCAGCCTGGCTTTGGGCACTGCCAGGGATCCAGGGGCAGCCACAGCTCCTCTGGGAATTCCATCTCACCCCCTCCCCCCCCTCCCAGGGAGGAATTCCTTCCCAATATCCCCAATATCCCGTCCAGCCCTGCCCCGAGGCTGGCAGGGACACTCTCAGAGCTCCTTTCCCCCCTGGATTATTCATGATTCCAAGCCATTTCTTTGGCTGTTGATTTGTTTGAGACAAAACCGAACAAGCTCTGCTGTGGTGAGTGAAATAAAACCAGTTTCACTGAAGGCTGGTTTAATGCACTGTTGAAATATTCCCTCAAATCTTCAGCCTCTTGGGCCCCTGGCACCACCAGCAGAGCAGAGTTTTCCTCTCCAGGCTCTTCCCAGCCTCCTTCCTGACCCTGTCGTGCTGAAATCAAGCCGAGAAAGCAGCAGGGATGGGACAGGAGGAAGGAGAAAAGCCACATTTGTGCCTGTAATGTCACTTCTGGGGTGCTGGCACCTCTCTGAGCTGGGATTCAGGGCTAAACCCCACTCAGTCTCACTAGGGAGGCTCTGGGGTTTCTGACAGGTTCTTATCCCCCATCCCTGCAGAGGTGCTTTGTCCTCCTGCTCCTTCATCCACACAAATCCTCACCTGGGCACACGTGAGCTCCCGAACCCGGCGGCTCATCCGGCTCAGGAGACGTTAAAGCACTTTTTTTTTTTTTTGTCACAGAATCAGCCTTAAGGCTCGGGGCCCGTTGTCAGAGGAGAACAGATGCTCCGAGGGCTTTACTGAGCCCCCTCCCCACCCACCAGGACCTGCCACCACATCCCAAGCCTCTCCACTTCCTGCAGCCTCTGCCATTGCTTTTATTGGAGCTGAAACGCTCCTTTAGCCAAAAGTGCTCTCGAGTGTGGGGGGAAGCTGGGTTCTGGTGTTTTTTACTTCTCCTCCCCGTGTCCTTCCAATTCTTTCCCTCTCCCCCTGCCACCTCCACCTGCTCCCACCTCTTTCCTCTTTCGGCAGCTCTGCTGATAAACACGAGTGTTTGTTCCAAGTTCACCAGCCAAAAGCTCTTAATCATTGATGGTGGGGGTGGGATGGAGGGAGGGGAACGCTCGGGGGAGTTTCGGAGGGAAGTGGTTGAGTAGTGGTTGAGTTTCATCTCTGCCTCTTCTCGTCCACCACAAGAGGCTGTAGTGTCCTCCCTCCCGGTGGCCCCTTGAACTTCCCAGCCTCGCTGCATCACATTTAGGAAATTCCTTGGGATTTAGGTCTTCGAAAGCCTCCAAATCTTCTGCCGATAAACACAAATGTTTGTTTCAAGTTCACAGGAAAATCTCTTAATCATTTTTCGGGGAGGTGGGATGGAGGGAGGGAAGGATTGGGGGGGACATTTGGGGGCAAACCGTGGAGTTTTGAGGGAAAATTGTTGAGTTTTGAGGGAAAATTGTTGATTTTCCAGGTTGGGAGAGGCACCTCTGCCCCTTCTTCTCTTCCATTGGCACGAGGGGTGTTGTGTCCTCTCCTCTGAGGCCCTTTGAACTTCTCAGCCTCACTGCATCACTTTTAGGAATTCCTTGGGATTTAAGTCTTCTAACACCACCGAATTTTCTGCTGATAAACACAAATGTTTATTCCAGGTTCACCAGAAAAAGCTCTTAATCATTGATGGTGGAGGTGGGATGGAGGGAAGGAGGAATGGAGGGAGGGGAAAACTGGGGGGAGGTTTGAGGGCAAATTGTGGAGTTTTGGGGCCAAATTGTTGAGTTTCCTCTGCCCCTTCTCCTCCTCCTCCTCAGCCATTGGCACAAGGGGCAGTGGTGTCCCCCCCTCTGGGGCCCCTTGAACTTCCCAGCCTCACTGCATCACTTTTAGGGAATTCCTTCAATTTGAAGTCTGCTAAAGTCACCAGATTTCAAACCCAGGACCAGCACTGGCCCCTTGGTGGCACGTGGTGCCTTTGATCCCCACGGAGCGTGGAGAGTACCCAGGAGCAGACAACAAACCAAGTGTGGGTTTTTATTTTTTGAAAATTAATTAAAACCCAATTCCCAAACAAGCAGGGACATGAGCAAATATCAAAGCCCGCAGAGAAGAGCCCGAGTGCTCTCGAGGGAGGCAGCTCAATCTGAAGTGTCCTTTAGGTAGAGCCCAATGGCTTTGATATATTGCATATATCCCCATATTTGATCAAATAAAGCTATTGATCCTTAGCATGAAAGTTCAGTCCAGGCTATCAGTGCTGCAAGAGCAGCACAATAAAACCTCGCTCCTTTTGATCTCTGCTGAAGCATTTCATCTTGACATTTGTTAAATGTATCAGTAGATTGCTTCCAATGAGAATAGGGCTTTAAAAGCTTACTGGAAAAGCAAAGCCCCCATAAAAAATTCAACTTTTACATTTGTTAACTTTCCCATTCACTGCTTTTCATTAAGTGCATGGCCCAGCCAGGTATTATTATTATTATCAATTCCATTTTAAGCAAGATGGGGAGACCTAAATGGATTACTAAATATAAATTCTTGGCTCCATTCTCACAAGTGGTTTTGAGGAGGGTTTATCTGCTGCTGCAGTCAATCACTGCCGGGGGCACCTCCTGACCCCAATCCAGCAGCAGGAACAGGGGGGTGAGAGCAGAACATCCCCCTGAGAGCAGGACAGAAAGCACAGGGCAAGGTTAGAAAGCAAATAAAGAAGAGAGAAGGGAATGGAAAGAACATTTTCCATCGTCATTCTGTAATAGCCAGGACAGGTTGTTGGCACAGCGACACCTCTGCGAAGCCAAAGAAAGGAGCAAAATATCCCATTTTATTGCTGTTAGTCGGGGCATGATCGGGTTAAAGTGAGGAAAGGTGTCCCAGGCCAGGCTGGACGGGGTTTGGAGCACCCTGGGACAGTGGCAGCTGTCCCTGCCCATGGCAGGGTGGCACTGGATGGGCTTTCAGGTCTTTCCCAGCCAACCCGCTCCAGGATTCCGCAAGCCTTCAGGACATGCAGCCGTGTTTTGCCACTCAGAGCAGAGCTTTCGAACGGGCTCTGCATCGGCTGTTCCCTCTGCCTCCTCCCAGGAGGGTTTTAAATCCAGAGGAGCCCTCTGGCAAATCCACGTGGCTTTGAGGCGAGCTCTGCTCTGAGGAGGCAGCGGGATTCACCGCTCAGGCCTCAGGTGGTGCTTCCTGCCAGCTCCTGGCTCGCGTCACGGCTCCCAGCGCAGGCAGCGCTCTTCTCTCACTCCTCGGCACCTTCCAGCAGCCAGAGAAAAAGCCGGCGTTAGGGATACGTGGCCTGCACGGTGGAAGGTCTAAAATCAGAAAGGTTTGGGCTGGGGGAGGCCTTAAAGCCCACCCAGTTCACGGGCAGGGACACCTCCCGCCACCCCAGGCTGCTCCAAGCCCCCTCCAACCAGCCCTGGGCACTTGCAGGGATGGAAAAAAATGAGGCAGGAGGAGAGGAATTGAGGATAATCTTCTTTATAGAGTCAGTCTGCTGGGAAATGCAGGAACAGGCCTGGCATTTACTCTCTGTCTGGCTGATGAACTCGTACAGGAGACAAACTGTGCCCTCCCAGCAAGGCAGAGCTGTATTTTCAGTGCCACTCGTGTTTATTTGGTGTTTTTATGTCACAGAGTCCTCCTGGAGGTTCTTCCCTGCTGGGGGGCCTCAGCTGCTGCAGAGCTGGTTTGTTATTCCCTGATGCACGTGATCCTTCCTTCTGTGAAAGCAGGAATCACACAAAAAGCCAGGTGACAACACTGGACTGCCCTGAGGCCCAGCTCTGCCTCTGCTCAACCCCACAGTGTCAAACCCCCAACCTTCCCTGACCCCTAAACTTGGGAATTCATAACCTCAGGGTGAGATTCCCAGCTGGAATAAACTGACCTAGTCCACACACAGGTTTATTAATTTACATTTTTAGGCACTGACACCTAATCCGGGGCTGTTGAGAGGACCGAGGTGTCAGAACTCTCTATTTTTTTTTAATTTTTGGGCAAACCGAAGTACTGTGACTGACATTTTGGCCCCTGCTGCTTTGTAAGACAGAAAAAGAAGATGAGGAAGAAATGGTGGGAGCGAGAACTGAAAAGAGGTGGAGATGGGACGGGAAAACAAGACAACAAAAATGCACATTCTCTTGAGGAATCAATAGGATTGACGTGATTTTTCCCTTCAACAATTCCAAATTACAGCTGGTGAACTCACTCTGCCTGAGCTGCCCCACACATAAACCTGGTGTGGGGATAAACAAGCACATTTTTTGTGGAAAACAACACCCCAGGCGACCTCTAAGGCTCCTTAAGTTAAGAAAGAAACACTTGGAGACCTGTTACACTCACCCCACCCCCCTTCCTTGTGCTGCCCTCCCTGAGCAGACTCACCTTCGGAAATAAATGGCTCGGAATTACTCCCAGGGCTGTGTGGATACGTCTGTGGGGTTTCAAATACGATTTCGAGGCCTTCGAGAAACAGTGGAAGCTGCAGGAAAGCAACCTTGAACTCCTGATGTTCCCACACCATTAGGAAATTTTCTGAGAAGATGGGGAAAAAAAAAAAACAAACTTGGCGAGTTAACTTCTGCTCAAAGCTTTCCTTGCTGCCTTTGTGGTCAGCAAAGGAGCCCTGCTGAACAGAGATCAGGCTGAAGGACTCAAAACAGGAGCACTCAGGGGAGCAGAGAGAGAAAAAGCCA
>WAAG01002485.1:286661-298755 GCA_013390105.1 Tichodroma muraria | reverse complement strand
CCCATTCCCACCCAGAATTCCATGGCTCCCATTCCCGCTGCCCAGAATTCCATGGCTCCCATTCCCACACAGAATTCCATGGCTCCCACTCCCACCGCCCAGAATGCCGTGCTTCAGGCAGCCCGGAATTCCGCGCAGCTCATTTTCAGTAATTTCCACCAGAAGCCCTCCCCTGCCTCGCGGCTCTCCAGCCCAGCTCTCCCCTGAGCTGCAGGAAGACCCAAAACGCGCCTTGAGGGGAGAGGGTGGGGGTGGGGGGGGACTTGAAAGAATCACCGATTTTCTGTTAATTCTTTTAAAATTTTGGCTCTTTGGTGCAGCCTCCTCCAGCGCCGAGGGAAGGTCTGAGCTGCCAATTCCAGAGGCTCGGCCGGGGAGCTGCTCCCCCGTCGTGCCTCTGCTGTAACACAGCCACGTCTGACGCGTCATAAATATTTGAGGTTTTATAACCACCGAACGCACACGGCAGGTTTGTCGTTCTCGCTTTTATTTCTAAGTGCCGAGCGAGTGATTCCAGGACTGCTGCCGGAGGAGCTGTCCGCCCCATCCTGGTGATTTATTGCTCCTCTCCAAGCAGATTGTAATCTGGGAATGTTTTTATGACTCAAAGGGTCCGATTAGGACTTATCAGCAGCAAACTTGAAAAGGTGGGGTTATTTCGGTGCTCAGCATTTTGAAAGAATGATCAGGATTTGGCAGTGGCTGGTTTTTTTCCATTCTCTCCAGGGAAATGTGATTTTTTATCACAGCCACTGTATCTTTATTCATTCATAACTGTTGGGAGAATCAACATAATATTCCCTTCCCTCTATTATCATTCCTTAATAACTTTTTCTGCTTATTCCTTTTTTTTTTTTTTTTTTTAACTTCTTCTCCTTCCTAGGCAGCAGCTTAATATTCTCTTTGGACAGTAAGAAATATTATCCCTGCATAATGATTGGATTGACTCACTTTGTCCCTTTATCCTTGACTCCATTATTATTCCTCCTGGATTTGGCTCCCGGTACTTGCACTGAACGCTCCGAGAGTTTTGGGGGAAGTTTCACCTCTTTTATGGCTGCCGAGGTTCTGATGGGAGCACCTCGGCCCCACATCTTTTATCAAGTGAGTTTCCTGTGGAGATAAAATAGGATTCACTGGAAGGGTCCAGCCTGGATTTTTACAGGGGAATGGAGTGATAGGATTACAGGGAACGGCTTAAACTGGGAGAGTTTGGGTTTAGGCGGGATATGGGGAAAAGATTCTCCCCTGTGAGGGTGGGGAGGGCTGGGATGGAATTCCCAGAGCAGCTGTGGCTGCCCCTGGATCCCTGGAAGTGTCCCAGGCCAGGCTGGAGCCACCTGGGGCAGTGGGAGCTGTCCCTGCCCGTGGCAGGGGTGGAATGGGGTGGGCTTTAAGCCCCTTCCCATCCAAACCTTTCCAGGATTCTGAGATGACTCAGATTCCTGGATTTAGCTCTCTGTCTTCCACATGACCTTGAGCGAGATTTTTTTCTCACTCCCTGCCCCGCTCATTTTTGTTTTTCCTGCAATTAAAAGTGGGAATGGCACCACCTGATTTGCATTCCGGGGCGCTGTGAGCTCTACATTGCTGAATATAAACAAATAAACCAGAGAATTCCCTGTTAACTCGGGGCTTTTAATAACTCGAGCTGCACAAGAAGGGAAAACCTGCAGGAAGCGCCGAAATTTCAGAATCATGGAGCAACATCCTCTCTGAACTCCTCTACCCCATCGAATTCCCCAATTACTCCTCTTTTTAGGGTCTTTCACGCCCCATTCCCCAGATCCCGGCTGGCCCAGGTTTCTGGGGAGAACTGTGAGGGTTTTGATGATATTTGCCCATCCCTGGCATGGAATCTCTCCAGGATAAAGAGATTCCAGCATTAAGAGGTTCCAGGATAGAGAGATTCCAGGATAAAGAGATTCCAGCATAAAGAGATTCCAGCATAAAGAAATTTCAGGATAAAGAAATTCCAGGATAAAGAGATTCCAGGATAAAGAGGTTCCAGGATAAAGGTGTCCCCATGTTCCTGGGGCAGGAGCAGGGCAGGAGAGGCTCCAAGGCAGGGATTAATGGGAACAGATGAAAGATTTATTGGGAATTGAGGCTTTTCACAGAGGAAAAGGTTTATGCACCTCCAAGCTTTCATCCCTGGGGTTTCCACCCCATGGAAGCTCCATTGGGACACAAGGCAGGATTCCCTGGGGTTTTCCATCCCTTGGATGCTCCACTGGGACACAAGGCAGGATTCCCTGGAATTTTACACCCCTTGGATGCTCCATTGGGACACAAGGCAGGATTCCCTGGGGTTTTCCACCCCATGGAAGCTCCATTGGGACACAAGGCAGGATTCCCTGGGGTTTTCCATCCCTTGGATGCTCCTCTGGGACACAAGGCAGGATTCCCTGGGGTTTTCCATCCCTTGGATGCTCCACTGGGACACAAGGCAGGATTCCCTGGGGTTTTACATCCCTTGGATGCTCCATTGGGACACAAGGCAGGATTCCCTGGGGTTTTCCATCCCTTGGATGCTCCTCTGGGACACAAGGCAGGATTCCCTGGGGTTTTCCATCCCTTGGATGCTCCTCTGGGACACAAGGCAGGATTCATCCAGACCAGGATTTGTTTGGGATTTAGACAGAGCCCTGCAAACCCCAGGTCTGTGTCCCTGTCCTGCTGTCCCATCCCTGTCCTTGTGCCATTCCACAAAAACCACCAGGACCCTGCTGAACCTTCCAGGCAGCCAGAAATGGATGGGAGGGAGGAAAAGATCCCAATGGAAGTCAACCCCAAATGTCCTCGTGGGATATCCTTGTAGGATAATTTTCACTGACTTTAATTGTGACTTTTCTTTCCCTCTCATGCTACAAATACCCAGCAAAAAATATCCCTGGTTTTGCAATGACTGTAACCCCAAAATCCCAGAATTTCCTCGAAACAGGGGCAAATAATTCGGAAAATTTGGTCAGCACGGAAAACTTCCAGGAGTTTGGGTGATTATGGAAATTTCCACTTTAAAAAATCATTGTCTGAAGAGGAGAAAACCCAGAATAAAACAGCTTAGGCTTGACTTGGGTAAGACTTTAAATATAAATTAAAAATCTCACAGCAGCTGCACAGAAGAAATTAATGATTTATAGCGAAGATAATTTTAATAATTTACTTAACAAGAACATTTATCCTACAAGGGTTACTGGATATTTGCAGGATATTTGTTATCCTTGTAGAGTACTTGTAGGATTCTTGTTAAACTTGTAGGATATTTATTAACCCTGTAGTATATTTGTAACTGGAAATTTGTAGGGTATTTGTTATCCTTGTAGGATATTTTTAGGGTATTTTATACTGGATTTTTGGAAGATATTTGTTATTTTTGTAGGTTATTTGTTGGATATTTGTCATGGGATATTTGTAGGGTATTTGTTAGCCCTGTAGCACATTTGTAGGATATTTGTTACTGGATATTTGCAGGATATTTGTTGCCCTTCTAGTGTATTTGTGAGATATTTTTTAGTGGATATTTGTAGGATATTTGTTAACCCTGTAGTGTATTTGTAGGATATTTTTTACTGGACATTTACAGGATATTTGTTAACTTTGTACTGTATTTGTGACTGGATTTTTGTGGGGTATTTTTTTATCCTTGTAGAATAATTGTAAGATATTTTTTTAACCCTGTAGTGTACTTGCAGGATGTTTTGTTAACCTCGTAGTATATTTGTAGGATATTTTTTGCTGGATTTTTGTAGGATAATTGTCAGCTGTGTAATATGTTTGTAGGCTATTTTTTAACCCTGTAGCACAATTTTAGGATATATTTTACTGGACATTTTTTTAACCCTGTAGCACGTTCGTAGGATGTTTTTTAATCTTGTATTTGTGCACTTCCTAATGCCCCCCCGGAGTTCTCCCTCAGGAAGAGATTATTCCGAGTCTGGTGCCTTTTTTGCTCCTTGACATCTTTTCCCACTTCACTTCCAGTGACTCCCACGGCCGGGAATCTCCAGAGCTTTAACCCCGCGTGTTTTCCACGTCTTCCACCAAATTTTTCACTGGTTTTGAAATCCCCTCTCACCCCAAAGTGACACTTTTGGGGATGGGACAAGCAAATGGGGAGAAATTCTCTGTTCAGGCACTAAAAATGCGGAATTTTTTAGGGAATCAATGTCTGATTGTCTGAAAACACCAACGTCAGTGTTGGGGACCGACTCTGCTGGAAGTGAGATGCAAATTCCAAAACCCTCCAGTGTTTATTGAGGATTAAAGGAAACGATGGAAAATTGGGGGAAAAAAAAGGCCAAAATAAATATATTCAGGAGGCCACGAGCTGCACTCTTAGACATTGTGGGGTTAAAGCAGCACTTTCATATAAGGATATTTACATACCTTTATATCTATATTTATATAAGGATATTTATATTTATATATAAGGAGATACATATTTATATGTGATATATATTTATATAGAAGGAGAGAAATATTTATATAGAAGGACGTGCATATATATATATATATATATAAATATATAAAAGGAGGTATATAGTTATATAGAAGGAGAGATAAATTTATATCTCAGGATATTTATATTTATGTAAAGTAAAATAAAGCTGTGATACGACACAGGTGGTAAAGNCCCAGCCCTTCCCCACCCTCCCCGGGGAGGATTTCGTACCATTATCCCTCCAAATCCACTCTCTTCCAGCTTGAAAGCGCCCCGGAGGTGGGAAAAAATTTCCAGGTCTCACCAGGACCAAAGCCATTAGAGAGGAGATGTGAGGGAAGAGGTGGAGAGGGGAGGATTCCCTGTCCTGCTGCTCCGCTGGAGACGGGAGCAGCAGGCGGGGAACCGCAGCTGGGCTGTCAGAAGGAAAAAAAAAATAAAATAAAAATAAAAAAAAAATCCTGGAAGAAAACCCCGACATTTCGCCGTGCTGTGAGACGAGATCGGAGCTGAAGTGTATCCAGCGTGGCTGCCAGGGATGTCAGGGGCTGAGGAAGGAGAAAATTCCTGGCAGCCAGAACGCAGCCCGGGAGAAGGGGCCGTCGGAGCGGCTCAGGACGAGCTGCGCGGCTGAGCAGGAGCAGCGGCCCAGAAGATCCCTAAACATCTTCCCTGGCCCCGGCGCGATGGAATTCCCGCAGGGGAGAAACAAATCCTGCTGTTTTCACCAGCACGTCCTCCCGGGCAGCGGCTCCCCCCGGGAGAGAGAGGCTGCGGCGGGGAGGATAAAAGTTTAATGCGCCAAGTCGGGCAGCAAAGGACGGGCTGGGGCCATTTACAATATTTATGGTAAAATCATCCGGGAGAGCATCAATCTCCGATGGCCTCTCCCGAAAACAAGGGATAAACAACGGCACGACGCTGCCATTAATCTCAGGAATTCGCTGTGGGCCTCATATTCCCAGCTTTAGCAAAGGCCAAGGAGAATCTGCTAACCGACCTAATTGCTTTAATTAACTCCTGCTAATGGGCCTGATTAACCTTAAAGAGGGAAGGTTAAAAACCTCTTCAAAGCAAAGTACAAAAGGTGTTTTCCTCATGTTCTGCAGTGATAAGGCAAATGATAAGAGGGTTAAATAACAAGGTTTTGAATTTTTGGTTAAGGATGGATCCAGTGAGGAACTCGTGTGCTCCGACAGCCCCTAAAGAGGCCAAAAGGAAAGAATTAACATTTATTGCTTGAATATCTTGAAATTTGGGTGGGGTAGAGGCTGAAATCCTGCGGAGGCTCAGACAAGGTGCTCTCTGAACCGAGCGTCTCGTGTTTGAAGCAGCAAGAAAGGCTCCAGAAGGTTTTCCTGGGACACGCCAGAAATGGGTTTTCCCCAAGGAAAATAAAGAGCAAATAAAAGTAAATGGCCTTGCCCAGGAAAAGCAGCCATGCAGAGTAATGGGAGCTGAGCCCCAAGGAGAGGCTGGCGCAGGAGCAAGGTCTGAAATCAATATTAAGAAAATTCCTGTGGCCAAGGATATCCCTTAGGGTCGTCCCGTGGTTCACAGGATGAAGGAAAACAGGCAGAAATTAGGAGGAATATGGAATATGGGAGCTTTCAGGTGATGTGGCTTCAATATTAATTAACCCAGAACATCCACAATCCCAGAGCAGAATCAGCTAAACCAAAAAAAAAAAGTAATTTTTGCCCCCCACTATTAAATATCAGCAGATCTTGTAAAACCTGATGCGTTTATCAGCTGGAATCATATTATCACCACTTCCATCAGAAACTGAGGGGATTCACGTGGACGTTTCTGTGGAACACCAGCACTGTGACACTATTTCATTTCCAAGGCTTCTCCAGTGCTACCCCCCTTGCCTTTTTATTTGCCCCGATTATTTATTAAAAACCCCAATTCCAAAACCCCACAGTCTTGAACCTCCCAGCTCAAAATGAAAAGTGTGAAAACATCTCCGAAAGGGCCCCACGTTTATTTTTCATGATCTGTGGGGGGACAAGGGAAGGGGAGGATGATTTACGATTCCTCAACGCTTAAGTTGTCACAGCTGCTTCCCTTTCCTCTGTTATTTGGGAAGGAAATGGAGCGATCCATCCTTACCGCGGGAGCGGTGCTGCTCCTCGGCGTGATGCGAGCAGGCAGGCTCAGGAAAGGGGCAAAACCAACTTCTCCCCAGCATTTAAGGTGCTCTGACCTGACTGTCATACGGGTTTGCTGTGGGGAGGAGGAGGAGGAGCAGGAGCAGCCAGGCTGGGGGATCCAGGCTGTCCTCACACTCCAAAACAGAATCAAACTCTTCACGTTTCGGATTTGCAGGGTAACATCGGTGCCAAGGCCAGCCTGGACAGGGCTTGGAGCAGCCTGGGACAGTGGGAGGTGTCCCTGCCCGTGGCAGGGGTGGCACCGGATGGGATTTAAGGTCCCTTCCCACCCAAACCATTCCATGGTTCCGCGATTCTGTGATCAGCTTGGCAAACACTGAGCTCAGACAGAGCTCAGTGTCTCGGACAGATCCCGGTGTCTTAGATGCAGTCCAGGTATCCCAAGGGATACAGCAAGGGCCAGAGTAGATGAAGTTTTAATCCCTCCTTTCCAGGGAAGCTTTTATCCCTCCTTTACGCTTCACACAGCATCAGGCAGCTGTGGAATTTTTCGGGTCAGGGAAACAAAACCAAGCCCCAAATAAAAACGAGCCTGTGGGGAAACAGATTCATTCCACCCAAGCCACTTAAAGTTCTTTAGGAAACTGGACAGCCCAGCCCAGGAGCTGATCTGTTTTAGCTTCAGGCTGCCATTCCTGGTCCAGGAGGAGGATGGAAGGCACAGGGTTGGATCTTGAGGGACAATTTCTACTTCAAAGGGGCTAAAAGCGGAGAGACCACATGAAAGACTCTTTATCAAGCACCTTTATCTCTCTTCTTGTACTTCTAGGCCACGTGCTCTTCTGTCCCCAAATCCTACACTAAAAAAACCCCAAAAGGAGCATCAAAGTGCAGAAAAAAGTGCCTGTTCCAAGGCTGACTGGCTCCTGGTCTGGGCTGTGGCAGGAGCCATAGATTTTGCTTAATTAAGATAAGGCTGTTGCTCCTTTGCAGATTTCCTTAATTCAGGATTTATTGATGCAGCATTACCCAGCGTTTTAAAGTGATAAAATACAGCTGCTGCAGGAGCCAAAGGCACCCTGAGCTGAGCTCTAATAGAGACAGATCTCCAGCTCTGGCCAAGCATGGCTGCTCCCCCCAAATCCAATAGTCAGCCCGATTCCAGGGAGAGGAGTCCGTCCCTCAAGTGCTGCTTTAAAGCCATCCCTGCCACTTCTAACTCGCTCAGGAGTGTTTGCACCTAACCTAGGTGTTCAGCCTGAGTCCCACGCGCTGCTGGAAGGGATTTAGTGCCACAAATCCCACCTGGGAGCCCCACGAGCACCAGGAGGTGGCACTTCTGCCATCCACATCCCAAATACCTGCTTGGTCACGGAGTTGTTGAGGTTTGGAAAGCCTCTGAGGTCATCGAGTCCAACCATCCCCCAGCACTGCCAAGGCCACCCTAAGCTGTGTCCCCAAGGGCCACATTCCCACGGCTGTGAAATCCCCCAGGGATGGGGAATGGGGGCTCCCGTGGATGGTATTGACAAACCATGGAAGGTTTTGTTCCAAAATCTTCAAATCCAAAGTGCAGTTCCCCAAATCCTCCTTGAATTAGTGAAAAGGGCAACAATTTCCAGGCAAAAAAAAATTCAAGCAAAGTCAGAAATTTCCCGAGCAGTGTTTAATCCCGGAGTCTTTGAGGCTGGAAACAACCTCTGGGATCACCGAGTCCGAGCTCTGCCCGATCCCCACCTCGTCCCCAGCCCAGAGCCCTGAGTGCCACCTCCAGGCCTCCCTTGGGCACCTCCAGGGACTCCAAACCTCCCTGGGCAGCCCCTGCCAACCCTTTCCATGGAGAAATTCCTGCTGCTGTCCACCCTGAGCGTGCCCTGGCCCAGCCCGAGGCCGTTCCCTCTCCTCCTGTCCCTGTTCCCTGAGCAGAGCCCGACCCCTCGGCTGCCCTGGGAATTGTGCGGAGCCAGAAGGTCTCTGATATAATGGAATGGTCTCTAAAATCATGGAATCCACGTGGAAAGGCAGGAATTGCTCTGCAAGGACCCCCTGAATTGGAATCACCTCCATCCACAAGCCCTGAGAAGCTCCTGTTGCTCCCATTCCCCGCCCAGGCAGGGGCTCATTCCAGCATTCAGCTGCCCGGGAGGGACAGAGGCAGCGCAGACCTGCTGTCCCTGGGATTTTCAGGTGGAATTCAATCTTCCCAATCCCCTCTGCAATGTGGGAGACGCTGCTCTGCAGTCGTGTCCCAGGAAAATCCTGACACGTCGTGCTACAAGACCCAGCTGAACAGAACAACCCAGCAGCTCATGTTTAATCCAGTTCCATTTGCCACGGATGCTGATTATCTCTGAGATTTATGAAAACAACTGTGATAAATTACTTGACAAACAAGATTAAAGTCCCTGAAGTTCTTTATTGTTTCCACCCGCTCACAGGCATTAAAAGTGCTCTGTCACATTAACCCAAACTCCTTTTTATTCTCCCTGACTCCCAATGTCAAGAGTATCTCCTTCCAATTATTTTCAAATTGGAATATTATTCTATAGATGCACACTGCGCAGTCCCCCCAAGGGTAAGACATTTCTTTCCAAGGTGACAAAGTGTCTCGAGCCCCGGAATGTGCTCTGTGTGTTTGCAGCACCAGAGAAGCTCAGCAGGGCTGCCCCGTGCACGAAGAAAAGCTTAAAATAACCCCAGACAGCTTCTCTCCGCTGCAAGGGCTGAAAAAAAAATAAATAATCAGGTCTGCTCCTGCTGTCTGATTGTTCTAAACTGAGCGTTCCGAGGGATATTTTGGGTGAAGTGTTGGCCCGACACAAATCCACGCTTGGTTGCTGCTTTTCCAAAACAGGTCCTGGGATCAAACCTGGAATTCAGCACAAACCAAGGCGTGTCAGAGCTTGGAGAAACGGCCAGAAATGGGAGGGTTGGGTGAAGTGTTAATTTAAGAAAATGCAAAAGCAAAGGGTAAAATGACAGAGTTTGCAGAGGATGAAGGGGAAAAAATAGGACATTTATTAACCTGGTAAATAAAGGAATAGATCAGGGAATTTGAGGGGGGGTAAAGGAGAAATCAGCTGGGGATTCAAACTCCAGTTCCAGCCTGAGTTTATAAACCTCTCTATAAATAGATGTAAAAATTTTTCATGTTAAATATATTTAACAAATACCACATATCTATTTCACTAGATATAGATTAATGTATATTTTATAGATATATATCAATACACATATCAATATCTGTTATATATAAATATTGATTTTTATATATCAATACATATATCAATATCTAATATATATCAATACATTTTATATATTGATATCTATTTTATGTATCTCAATACATCTAACATAGAGCAAATGGATAATTCAAGATAAAAATGCTCTTAAGATGCCAAGCTCCACCACACACGTCAGATGAAAATATATTATAAATATATTTATAGTTAGCATGGTACAGGAGTAGAATTTGTCAAATCCCACTGGCAGCTCTAAACCCCATTCCTGAATCCCAGAAACTGGACAAATAACCCAGGACTGTGTTCCCACATTGTCCTGGAAACAAGAAGCCCATCTAAAAATCCCACATTCCATGCAGACAATGTGAAGATCTTCTAAAATCAGCAGCTCTTGGGAGCAGTTTTATCACTTTAAGGAGATTTCTCCCAGAAAGAACTGTCAGAATTTTAACAGGGCCATCCACACCCCTCAATTTTAATCTTGGTTTTGATCAAATCCCAAAATCCAACCAACTCAGAGGCTTTTCCTCATGACTGGGGCCTCTCCTTCACGTCCAGATTTAAATGGAAATCAATCCTCTCTGCCAAGAGCCAGCATCAGCCATCAGGAACAGAAGTCAAACAGCAGAACCAAGGTTTTCCTTTTTCCCTGACACTTTGCAACAAGTCTGGCAGAATCTAAACAGAGGAAAATGCACCAGTAGCACGCAGAAAAGGGGGAGTGCTTCAAAATGAAGGAGGGATGAGATGGGATGGGTGGGATGGGATTTGGGAGGGAATTCCTCCCTGGGAGGGTGGGAAGGGGCTGGGATGGAATTCCCAGAGAAGCCGTGGATCCCTGGGAGTGTCCCAGGCCAGGCTGGACGAGGCTTGGAGCAGGGAAGTTGTCCACGATCCCACAAATCTGACACCAAGAGATCCAAGGCACGGGACCAAACAAGCTGTGACAAACCCCCATCCGTGATCAAGAACTGTCTAACAATGATTCTGAGTGTGGGACAGCCAGGCCCAAGCCAGGGCTTTCCCTCAGCCGAGCCCGTGCCCTTCCCAAGGGATTCCCAGAAGGGGACAAGGCCCGGGGTCCCACAGCTCCAATAATTGGGGACATTGTGGGGACCCAGTTCAGCCTCCACAAGCTCCTCGCTCCCCTGGTGCTGAACTGGGAGAATCCCAGCTCCTCCTGCTTGCGGGGCTGTTCCTGAGCCCGTGGTCAGAGGGAACTCTGCAGGACTTTGCTGCACTCCCAGGAATCCCAAAAATCTTGATTTAATTGGGGTATGAGGTGTACAGTTAATGAGTTTACTGTTTTGGCCTGGTCATGCCACAGCTTTCCCCTTCCCAAGGCTCTGTGGATTCCTGAGCACTTTTTCACTTGTACAGGAACCAACAAAACACGCTGGGAGAATGCTTGGAATAGAGGATCCTGGAGGTCTTTCCCAACCCAAAATTTTCCCTGGTTCTCTAACAGAGGCCTGTTCTTGGTGGCTGCAATAAATGGGATTTACGGCAGCATTTACTGAACCCAGCGCACCCAGAGGTTGGGAATTGTCCCAGAGGTCTCCATCCAATTCCCAAATATTCCTGACCTAGCTCAGCAGCACAAACCAGCATTGCTGGAGGCCACCAGCCCCACGCTCAGACTCAGGGGAAGGGGATGGTGTGGCCAAAATTGTCATTTTATTTAAGAGAACGAGGCTTGGCATGAATTGAGAACAGACAATTAAAAAAAGAAAAAAAAAAAAAGTAGAAAAAACTTACAAAAGTCCCCAAAGATGAATGTTTTCATTTTCAATAATTCACACGGTGTTTTAATTATAATTTTGGGTTTAAAATACTCGTTTTGGGTACCAGATTCTGGTTGCATAACTCACCAGTATCACTTAGTGCACAGAGATCTGTCTGGACTGTCCCAGCAGGGGACGTCCCCTCAAATGCCTCAGGCACCACTTCCACGAGTTCATATAAAGTCCAAGTTCAAAAGGGGAGGGAGAAAAACCTTGTGGAAGAGTTTGACTGGCAGGAGAGAGCTCCAGCCTCTCGGAAGGCTCTGGATGGCTGCCGTGTTCAAATCCTATAAAATAAAACATTCCCAATATTCTCTGTTGAAAATGAGGGGGTGATATTTAAGGATATTTAAACTCATTCTTAACATGAGTTTGGGCAAGACCTGTCCTCCCACCCAGGAGCCCAGTCCATCCCAGTCCATCCCAATCCATCCCAGTCCATCCCAAACTATCCCAGTCCATCCCAGTCCATCCCAGTCCATCCCCAGCCCATCCCACTCAATCCCC